>CAUYQG010100645.1:0-72114 GCA_963574415.1 Tarsius wallacei | reverse complement strand
TTAAGTAGCTTCTGATGTGGCCTTTTTTCCTCTCTTAACAAGAAAAGAAAACAATAAACTGAGAATAGAGAGATTATCTCTTTGTAAAATTTAAAAAGCAGAGGACTTTTGATTCCTAGTTACTAAAATGGTATCTTTCAATATAGGAAAACCCTTGCAAACTGGGAAAGGTAGATGCATTATAATAAGAATATCTCCTTATTGTATTTTGTTATCTTAAGTAGCATTTATCTCTCCATAAAATCCTATTTTTTTTCTGTGCTGTGAAAATCAGCTCAGATTCAAATAACATAAAAAAGATTCAAGGGAAAATATAGCAATCCTTAAGAAGATTTCTTCTGAACAGATAAGTGTTGCAAGGTAGAAATGAAACTAATGTGTTAAACATTTTTGCTATAAACATATTTTATAATATTTGAAAGACAGTTTATTCTAAGGTTTGGAATTACTCTTATTTCCAGTTTGGTTTTCACTATACTTTTGCTTGTTTTGGAGAATAAATAAATATAAATGAGATAGATGTTACTGATTTATGAAACCCCTAGTATTATAAACTGGGATTACTTACTACCCCACTGTCCCCAAGGTTCATGTGCACTGAATTAGGATGCTTGTAGTGGCAAGTCATTGAATTCTCTGGATTTCTCATTCTTAGACACCAAAAACAAACAGGCAGAGAATCAAATAAAAAAGCACACTCCCATTCACAATAGCCCCTCATACACACACACACACACACACACACACACACACACACACACACAAAATGTAATATCTTGGCATCTTCCTAACCAGAGAAGTGAAAGACCTTTACAACAAAAACTGTAAAACACTGCTCAAAGAAATAAAAGAAGACACAAACAAATGGAAAAATATTCCATGTTCATGGGTTGGAAGAATCAACATTGTTAATATGTCCATTCTATCACAGGCAATCTACAGATTCAACGTATTACCCATTAAATTGCCAATATCATTCTTCTCAGACCTAGAAACGACAATATAGAAATTCATATGGAAACTTAAAAGACCATGGATAGCTGAAACAATCCTTAGCAAAAGAAACAAAGTAGGAGGTATCACACTTCCAGACTTTAAACTTTACTATAAGGATACAATAATCAAAACAGCCTGGTACTGGTACAAGAACAGCCATGTAGACCAATAGATTTCTTCTGTATCGACAGGCATGCATTTTTTCAAGACCAACAGTCAGACTAATGTTAAGTCTGGGACCACAGATTAGAGTGACCTATCATGACTCAACTTCTTTGGAATCACACTGTAACCAGCAAGGAAACTTGTTTGTTCATTTCTTTAAATGTTCATTTGGTAGCCTTTTATCCAACATTTTTTAGAGTTTTACATCTATCCTCTTCTCATTTCTTTTAAAAATAACTTTAAAAATATATAATTTCTTGTTGATGGATGTAAGTTTGTTTTAGTGTGCTCTGCTATTTGTTTATACGTGCAAGCCATGGGTACTACTTCCAATACTATCTGTTACTAGGATAGTGACTTTTGTTTCTCTTATTGTTTCAAACAAATTTTCACCAGTTCTAGCTTTTTGCTGTTGTTTAGAAGAAATTAGTGGAGTTTTGCTAGTATATTCTAGGCAATATAATGATAATTATTAAATCACACTTGAAAAAAGTTGTGTACACATCTATCTACATTTATTTCTATTTTTATGTACCAATTACATCATGGCTACTACTACTTGTTACTTTGTGCACATATGTCAGAGTGAACAAACATAGAAACAATAGCATAAATTTAAACTGAATGAAGGATTTTCTCACATAATTTAGGAAAAAAATTTTCTTTTTCCTAGCTTAGTGCTAAAAAGATGACAAATGAGGCTGTCTTGAAATAGTATCTAAAATATTTCAAATTTTATAATGCCTTTTTGTCAATTCTTACTCTAAAGAAATTTGAAATTAACATTAATTACAATCAGTAATATTGTGATATTTGCATAGTAATATGCTAGTCAATGTTGAATAACAAGCTCTTTGGGGGAAAAAAAAAACCTTGATTAGTAGTGTTTGCTAATTTCCATAGTGTAAATAATTCCATCAAGGATGATTTCAACTACCAGCCTGTAATCACTAACCACTAGTGCTGAGTGGGAAGAGATGAACACAATTGGCTCACTCAGACCACTAGGAGCCAGCTTCAGTCTACCAGTGGTTATAATTACATTTATATAAATAGCCATTTGATCTAATAAAAGCTGAAATTATAATTTTTTTGTATGTGTTGAGATGGGGGGGGGTCTCACTTTGTTGCCCAAGCTGGTCTTGAACTCCTAGAGCCAAGTAATCCTCTTGCCTTGGCCTCCCTAAATGCTGTGGAATTACAGACGTGAACCACCATACCTGGCTGAAATACTTCACTGTTTTAAGTGAAGCTCTAAGAAAAGTCCTATTAGATTTTGAATTATACTAAATTACTTTAATATTTTTATTTATTTATTTATTTATTTTTAGGGGAGTGGTCCAAGATAATGATCTGAGTACTTATAAATAGGTAATCATTGTAGAAAATTCTGTGCTAGAACAAATTCTAGGTATTGGAAATAGTGCCAGGTAGTCAGAGACATAAATTGCCCCAAACTCCTTTTTTATCTGGACAGCAATCCTTCCAGGTTAACATTGAGTTTTATTGCTGCTGTTTCTATTATTTGCTATCTATAACAATGATGAATAGGTAGTATTCCTCTACAGTGAATTTAATGATTTTGAAAACATACACTTTTATTTTCTTCACAGAAAGGGTAGTCTAGAATAATATTCCTCAAACTGTAGTTTGCAAACTGGTGTGGGTCTAAGAACTGTCTGTAGTTGTTCTCTGATGAGAAATGTGCCAAAATTGAAACCAGGGTGTAGAAGCTTTGACATTGCTATGATATTCATGTTCATAATCACTGAAATCATATGACAGGTCTATGCTTGGGACCTATACTAATTTAACAAGGAACAGACAATTTGGATTTTATAATATTTTTATAGGATAAGTTGTTAGAGCTGGCTTTGATGAAGAATTGAAGATGAATCTTGAAAATACATCACCTGCCTCATTTTGTATAAAAGTTAAAAATGAATATCCTGAACTTGCCAAATTGCTTTAAAATCTCTTTTATTCCTATCAATAATCTCTGTGAGACTCGACTTGAATGTTACTAATACAAAACAGAAACTGTTTAGAAATACATTGTCCACTACAAGTAGCATTGTTGTCAACCCAAGCTTAATTAGAAAATTTAACAAGTGAGATGCAAGCTCATTTATTGCACTAGAAACGTTAAATCTTGATATGTTGATGTTTACTCAAAATGTGTAAATAGGCATTTAATATTGGAAATTTATATTTTTCCACATATTTTTTAGTCATCATTGTGGAATGACAAAAAGTTGCAAACATATTAAAAATTCTCTCTATGCGGGGCGCATGGTGACTCACACCTGTAATCCCAGTGCCTTGGGAGGCTGAAGTGGGAGAATTACTCGAGCTCAGGATTTAGAGGGTATAGTTTGCTATAATCATGCCACTGCACTCCAGCCTTGGTGACAGAGTGAAACCCTGTCTCTAAAAAGCAAGACAAAACAAACAAAAAAGAAATTCTCTATATCAATTGCCTATGCACACAGTTTTTAATAAACATGCACAGTTTTGCAATCATTGTAATTCATTCTTTCCCCTTTGATTATAGTTTTCTAATTATAGGTATTGAGTGTAGTTTTGTTTACTAAATTTAATAATAATAAATTAAGCTTGTATCTAGTATATCTTTAAAATTTTGTATTTTATAAAAATGATTTTCCACCATAAATTGAGAAACAAAAGCCAAAGTCTTGTTCTTCACTACAGATCGTTTAAAAAGTGCTGAGCTAAAACAGTACCTGCCATAGAGAAGTTATTCAATAACTATTTATTGAGTGTAGAGAAGAACTTTCATAGATATAGGTAGAACAAAAGAGTTTTAAAATCTCACATTATTATAAAATTAATTGTTGCAAATCTTTAAAAAATTATGTTGTTCATCATAAGATACTTCTAATTTGCAGACTTTATCTTGCTTTGTTGAATATCAGCAGTAGAAATTTCCAGATATCTACCATGAAGGGGGAAGTTGCTATATATTCTATTATAGCTAGTCTTGGGTCTACAATCACAGTAGGCAAAATAATCTTTTAAAAATATATCTTTGGTTTTATCATCCACCTCCGTGATTAAAACCCTCTTATGACTTCTTGTCATGTTTAAAATAAAATTCAAACTTCTTTTCATGATGTGTAAGTTCTGACATAATCTGCACCCAGCTTATTTGTCTGATTTTGTCTTCCTCTCAGTATACTCTTGCTGTGCCAGTCATGCTTATGTTCCTAGAACATACCAATCATGCCCTCATCTTACAATCTTTTACTCGATAATTTCTCTACTACATACTTTCTGCCTAAATCTTCACATGGCTGGCCCTTTCTCATCTTTTGAGACTTCATATCAACATCACATTCTAGAGAATCTTTGATCTTGCCTTCATCACTCATCAGGTGGACTCCTTTTATAGTTTTCATAGCATCTAGTCTGTCTGAAATTCTTAGTTATTTGTTTATTTGCTTATTGTTCAATGTTTTCACTAGAATGCAAACTCAGTGAGTATGGAGACCTTATAGCTCTTGTTTGTGTTTATATCCTCAAAATCTAGTGTTCTAGGAAGGGTCTTAACATATGAAAGATACACAGTAAATATCTGTTTAACGAATTTATGGAAGTGGGGGGAAAGGGACCATTTTACTTGCACTGGCAACACTGAATCACTTGAACTGGCAATTATGGGAGACCTGGAGAAGATAGTGCATCAGAGATAAAAAAGCCAGTGGAGGTTTTTTTGTTTGCTGTAAAAGCATTCACCTATGGAAATGAAATATGTTTCTCAATAGAAAGACAAACTTTATTTCCAATGCCATATGCAACCCCCACCCACCCCCCGCCGCCGATCTTCTAGTCTCCCAATAAATAAACTCACTGATTCACTTTTCTTTAGAGAAAACTAACTCATTTTCATGCATTTTTAGTTTCATCCTCTCTGGAAAAAGAAACTATTAATTATGAAATATAAGTTTTTAACCTGGCATCCATGGATGACCTAAAATTGGGTACAAACTGAATATGTACATTTTAAAGGAAAATATCATAACTATCTTCAGCATCTAAATAGATTAATGATTCCTAAAGGACTAAGAACTTCTTTACATGAACTACAGAAAACACAGCAGGAAAGGGTCATAAATGACACATAGTTTGTGTATTCTGACAATAGCTTATAATACATCTAAAGATGAATGTAGAAACCTATAAAAATATTTAATTTTAGGTAACTATTTTTGGATTTAAATTCTATCATGGATGAGATAAGACTGAAAAAGAAAGTTAAGTGTCAGGGTCTCTGAAGATAAAATACATCCTGCAATTAGGTATTTTGTTACAAAAATATAATTAGTAAAGCTTACTGCATTGATTTCAGATAAATAAAAAAACAGCAAAATCAAATGTTTCTCTGCTAAATATTCTAATAGTTCTAATCATGACTAATATCCAAGATCTATAACATCTGACTTCCAGTCTACTTTGATTCTGATGAAAGGTCTACTTGAAAACATAGGGCCTAGAAATACTAGCAAGATGTATTGCTGCATGTACTCTATGTCCTTTTGAATATAGGATGTATTAAATAGATTTAGATGTATATTTCATCCTAATTTAGTTTGGTAACAAAGTCAAACTAAATTGTCACTTAGTTGTATTCAATCAATTTTAATCTGTTTCAGATTATTGAAAATATCACACATGCCAATTTCTGTTGTCTCATTTTAAGCTTTGTGATAAAGAATAATGAAAGTGTTGCTTTTGGAAAATCTGCTTTGAGTGTGTAATATTTATCCTGCACCCATAACATGCCAAAAGCTGGCTGTCATTGCCTTCAACATTATGGCTGTCCTTCAGTGTCCTTGGGAAATTGGTTCCAGGGACCCTGAGTATACGCTAATCTAGGAACACTCAAGTCCTTGATATAAAGTGAATCAGTATTTGCATATAACCTACACACATCCTCCTGTTTACTTTTTTTTAAAAAAAGGTGTTGGGTACAATTCAGGATTAGGTATACAAGTGGTCACTGTACAGGTAAAATTTGGCCTCCCTTTGGTCCCCACTTTGTCTGGTTTGAGAACAGGTACCCTTATTGATGTTGTGTGCCACCCCTCCCCTGGCAGTTTCCCACTACTGCCAATCCCTTTCTTCTAGTATTATAAAGATGCTTAGGGTTCATTTATGAGTGAGAACATGTGGTACTCAGTTCTTTGTTTCTGTGATAGTTCACTGAGTATTATAGACTAATAAGTCTATCTAATAATCTAAATCTATCCAAATTGCTGTAAATCCCATAATTTTGTCCTTCTTTATGGCTGCATAATATTCTATTGTGTCTATGTACCACATTTTTTTATCCATTCCACTTTCAATGGCAGCACAGTTGGTTCCATGTTTTTGCTATTGTGAATAATGCTGTGCTAAATCATATCTAGATTACTTATGTTACCTAATACTATGCTTACACATCACTTCATGTTTGTAGATTCAACATAGTACTCAGTGTGTGGCAAATTCAAGTTTTGCTTTTCACAACTTTGCGATTTTTCCCCCCAAATATTTTCAATCTGCTGTTGGTTGAATCTACATGCAGAACCCATGGATATGGAGGGCCAACTGTATATTGTTAACTGATGAATATATAAGAATATACTCTCTATTTTAGTATTTTAAAATATACATAGCAAACACATATATTTTCTATAATTTTTTCAAAAATACTTACCTAAGTTGTTGAGGTCACCATGAACATACAGTTGATATTATAATGTCAATTACAGGTTGAGTATGAAGTATTTTAGAATTCCAAAATTTTGCTCTTTTAATTTTCTAATATTTTAAGGATATTTTGCCTTCCAGCATTCTAGGGTGGACATATTTTATGTAAGATCAATAAAGAACTCATAGGAAAAGTATTGATATTCCTGTGTGGTTTTGTTATACAATATATTTGAATGAAAATAAAATGCAATTAGAACATCTAATATCTTCTTTTTAGTTCAACATTTTAAAAATTCATTTTGTCCAGGATATGTTTAAAAAAGCACATTTTCTCCCAAAATGCAGAAAAAGTTTTGAGCTTTCTTGAGGCTATTCTAATTTCTTTCATGTTTTCCTTAAACAAAATGAAGCAATTGAGAAAGCTAACAGAAAAAGTCATTATATGCCTTCCTGGCACAAAAATGTCTTCCATTATGTCAAGTGCTTTTTATCTTGTGAATCACAGCAGAGAGCAATAACTATAAAGAGGTGTTTTTGACCACTGATGCCCTGTTTTTTTATTGTTGGAGCTGGGCCTATCCATAAAATATCAGTTGGTAGAGCTGGTGGCTGCTTTCTGATCAAGAAGAGTGTCATCCTTAGGAAGGAAGATGGCTCACAAATGGATAATAAAGTCTACTTTTTTTTTTTGTGGGTCCCAAGTTTTATAGTTAATTCTATTGCCACACTGTTATAATTTGTACTGTTCATAAGCTTCTTGGGGTCTCTATCCTTTCTTTTGAAATATAACTTTATTTGATTGCAAAAATGTTTTACAATGAATATGGTGAACATTATTCACTTTTATTATTAAAAATTACCAATTAAATTTGTTTATTAAAAAATTGCTCTTGTGTGGAAGATAACATAGTGTCAAAGAATGGGGTGGGGTGACTGAATGTTGACTTGAGAGAGTCAGGTTGAGTGGATTTGCAGTGTAGCTAGGATTCAAACTAACTAAGTGATGTGGAAAATTATGTAGGTTTTCTGTGCCTCTGTTTCCTCAAATGGAACATGGAAATAACAATAATTTCTACCTCAAGACATTGTAATGATGGTTAATTGAATTATTACATGACAAATAATTTAGACATGGCACTTGGTATGTGCTCAGTAAATTTAAGTTATTGGATGGACCTTGTGTTATATTTATTGTAACACATGTAATTTGTATAGGAGCTTTTTTCTAAAATAATATTTTTGGCCAGGCTCAGTGGCTAGGCCTGTAATCCCACGCTTTGGGAGGCTGAGGTGAGTGGATTGCCTGAGCCTGCGGGTTCGAGACCCGCCTGGGCAACTTGGCGAGACCTCATCTCTACAATAAATCAAAAAATTAGCCAGTTGTGGTAGCACGCGCCTGTAGTTCCAGCTACTTAGAAGGCTGAGGCGGAAGGATCGCCGGAGCCCAGCAGGTCGAGGCTGCGGTAGCTGGGAGCATGCCACTGCACTCCAGTCTGGGCGACAGAGTGAGACTCCAACTAAAAAAATATATATTTTTTAGATTTTATTTCTGGTAGGTTAAATTGATTCAAATATTAAAACAACCATGAAAGAATGTCTTTTATCATATATATCATATACATAATTCTGCCTTTGCATAGGAAGTGACAAGAATCCATTTTAATTTGGCAGAGCCATTTCAAGGCAAGAACTTTTTGGAGACTCCTCTTTAAAATAGTTTGATGCTGCTTCTACTGCAATGATTAGCAGTTTGTGTCAATAAACTTCAACACACAGATTTACAGTCACTTTTTTTCTACCAGTCTGTCCTTACTTGAGTTGAGTTCATTGACTTTGGGAGAGACAATTTCCTGCTACATTTTCATCTTATCATTGGCAAGTTAATGATGAGGCTCAAAGAAGCTTGCAGGTGACAACAGACATCCTGAAGTAGGTTTTTTAGGGGGAAAACTGACCTCCCAAGCTTTCCATACTTCTTATTACTGAGCATACTCTGTAGAGTTGTTCCATCCATTGAGGACAAGAAAAAGTGTTGAAGAAATATCTTTTCATCCTTATACTGCCAAAAACTTTATTTACTATGAGGAGGAGTATTATATATGTTGAAGATGTTTCTGTAACTTTTTAAATTACTGCAATAATACCAGGCAGCAACTGAGGATGAAGCTAGCTCATAGTAGTTCTTGTTCATGCCTAAACCTATACAGTTCCACATAAGGCAAATGTTTATGGAACACTTTCTATGTGACAGGCACTGGCAATATGAAGATAAGTAAGTCACTATCTCTCTCCAAAATACTTTAGTGAGTAGACAGTTTAACAGAGAAGTTACAGCACCAAGTAATAAAGGCTGTGACAAAAATATGAATGAATAGCTGTAAGTCTTCAACAGAGGGCGCCTCACAGGTAGTTTGCAAGGGAAAAAGGAAATAAGGACACTAAAGGTGGAAGTAACAGATGTGCAGAGCTTTTAAAAAATATTGTCTGCTAGGATGTTTAAGGAGAGAGTCATGGCAGGAAGGGGAGCTGTGATGATTAGTGGGTCCAATTATATGGGTCTTTGTCTGTAGTGCAAAGCCTAAAGATGTCCAAGTGAATCTGGAAACAATTGGAGAAACAAAAGGTTTCAATCAAAGGTGACATGATCACATTTTATAAAGAAAACTTGAGTGAAAGTTCTGAAGGAGAGGGTAAGCAATGACATTAAATCTTTCACTTTGACAACTCGTAGTTCTCATCAGCTCTAAAATTCTCTTCTGTGGTTTAAGAAATACATGAGAATTACAATCATTGTTGAAGAAACAAATATCTCTCTTCCTGATCCTTTTAGAGATATTTGCTTTAAAAGGAAAAATATACCAAGAAGAGACCTCTTAAGCCCTCTGGTTTACCTCCTACATATTTCAAAGGAAGAAACGGAATCAAACCTGATCCGCAGTACTGTCTACCGCACTACTCTGGTGGTTTGTTCTGGTGTGTGAAAGCAGGCCAAATGGAAAATGCTGCTCAGCTCACCTGCATTGTATGTACAACAGAAGATCTCATTAGGACAAATGGGTAGCTAAATGAATTCTGATCTTCCTGGAGGGAAAGAATGGAATAAAATTTCATTTGATATGGATTTGATTTATTTTCTCTACACCATCATCAGCTTGAAAGTGGTTTGTTTGACAATGGATTCACATTGTAAAAGCCAACTCAACACACAGGCATAGCAGTAAGAAAACATTAATATAACAATCTGCTCCATTTTATATGAATATGAAAATCATTTTTCTTTCCTATATTTTCTTTACAAATTAGGCTATTTGTGAAATACCCAATCCCAAGTTACTCTTCTTCAGAATCTTGCAATGTATTTCAAATATTTTAAATAGTTCCATTAAATAAAAAAATAAAGTGGGAAAAACTTATGTGTATTCGTTAATAGATTTGGCTAATCTTCAAGGTGTCTATTTTTAAAATTAAGAGATTTTTAAAACATTTTATCAGAAAATGTACTTTTAAAGTTATCTATTTTAGCAATCTAATTAAGTTGGCCCTTTTTACACCATTTGATTGGAGCTTTGTATATTTGGTGCTACAGAAAGCAGCCAGGGAATAGATATTGTTTTAGCCAAGGAAATAGTCTTCAGAGCGAGAGGCTTAGGTTTTATCTTCTAATTCAAAGAAGGATATAGTTCTAATACAAAATAGAATCTCCAACATAAAAATTTGCAAATAATGTTGAAGATGATTAAATTTCATTTGGCTCTTTGTTGCAAACATGTCATAGGATCATTTAAAATATGGAACAAATTCACTAAAAAATGAATCTGTTACTTATATGCAACCTCTTAGGGTTTCTGCATGAAAAACACTGGGTAGTCCTAATGACAGGAAGTTAAACTGGTCTTAGCCTAGGAACTCTGATATTTTATTTTATTTTAAAGATGTGGGGTACAATTCAGCGTCAGGTATGCAAATGTTCATTATGCAGGTACTCTTGTTGATGAGGTGTGCCCCTCCCTCCTCTGGCAGTTTCCTACTACTGCCAATCCCTTTCTTATTGTATTATGGGAACTCTGATATTTTAGTCCTTGAACCAACAGATGTAGCTCCATGGACACCTGCCTGGATTTCATAATCAGGTACGATATTCTTCAGTTTGGATTTAGTGCACCAAATTGTTCACAAACACACACAGAGGGAGTAGAGGTTTCAAAATGTTGGATGATTTTGTTATTGTAGATGATTAAAATGTATATTTCTGAACCACTCTGTAATTACTCTGAGGGCCAGAATTATCCAGATTGGTGTTTGTTTTGTTATATCCCTAGTTTACTGTGTCATTCTATTCCATATAAATCATGCTGAACTAAAAACTGCCATTTTCCAGATATATATTGTGTGATACATGCAAAACTCAGGTCATATTGAAATCCATGTAGTGTAACAATCTCTCTTATTAACTTTCAAAATGAATTCACCTTAGGTGAAATCCATGTTAATTCCATCCTTAATTTATTCAACAATTATATACTTGTTAAGCTCTGAGTATTTACCACAATTCTAGATGGTGAAGTACAGCAATGAACAAAATAGATGAAAGTCTCTATCAAAAAGGAAATTTTGTTTTCATAAGAGAAGAAAAGCCATAAACAAATGAGGAACATATAATATAGTAGGTGGTAAAAAGTACTCTTTAAAAAAAAAACAGAGTAAAGGGAGATGGAGGACAGAGAGGTGGTATGTATGCTATTTTATGTGGAATGGTTAGAGAAGGTTTCTGATAAGAAGGCAATATAAGCCTAGACATGAAGAAAATGAGGCAGACCTAAGTAGAAATATCTCAGTGTAGTGGTTATCAGGCAAAAGGACACCAAAAGCAAAGGCGTATGTAGTATTACTTCCATTTCTAAAGAAGAAAAGATTTAGGAAGAAGAAAGAATAGGTAACCATGGCAGTCATAGAACAGGTAGTGGGTGTTGCTGGGATTTGAACCTTGGTTTGCAAAGAGATGTAGGAAGTATAGAGAAGATCTAATTATATCTGAGGAAAGAGCATTCTAGGCAAAGC
Source organism: Tarsius wallacei (assembly GCA_963574415.1). NCBI lineage: Eukaryota > Metazoa > Chordata > Mammalia > Primates > Tarsiidae > Tarsius > Tarsius wallacei. The sequence goes on along the minus strand of CAUYQG010100645.1, from coordinate 60,180 downwards.
TAAGGTCCTTGAAAGAGCATGCCCTTGGTGTGTGGCAGGAACAGCAAATAAGTCAATGAGGCGGAACCCAGGGATCTAGGGACAGAGTAGTGGGAATGAGGACCAGGAGATGGCATAGGTGGGGGGCGAAGCACAAGTTGTGTAGGCTCTTGTTGGCAGTTGTAAGAGCTCTATATTTTATTCTAAGCGAGGGTTTTGATCAGAAGGGTGATATGAATTTATTTATGTTTTCCAAAGATGCTCTGGCTGCTATGTAGAGAATATACTGTAGAGGTGCCAAGGGTCCAAACACAGTAACGCATTTAGTAATCTATTGCAATCGCCTAGGTAGGAGAGAGATTACTGTGGCTTGATCTAAGGTGGTAGTGGTGGGAGGGGCAAGCAGTAGTTAGATTCTGTATATGTGTTGAAGAAAGAATCACTGAGATTTGCAGACATTTGACAGCAGATAATATTACAGGGAGGTTCTAGTAGAAAAATCATAATAATTATATAGTCAAAGCAAGCATGTTTGAATTGATTCACTGAGAATAATGCCCCCATTTAAAAATCTGCATTTTTTTAAAAACTTGAATGCTTCTAGAATTTTCCTGCTAGTACCATTTTCTGTTTGACCTAAATACTGTTGCCTAGAAATTACTCATTCAGGCTTCATTTTTACCAAGAAGGCATGGTCGACGTCCTGGATTCCTGCATGATATATTCATGGAACACTGCATATAAGTTTTTGTTGTAGCAAATTCTGTTGTGTGTGGTTATTTTTAGAGAATGAAGTCATCTCAAGTCATGCTATCCATAAGACAGATTCTGATCTTTTGGTGTCATTTTTACTAGTTCAAACACTTATACTCACATACATTAAAGGCATAGTGTATTATTATCAGAGATAGTGTAAGTAACTCTGCAAATTTAAGAAAGGTGAAAATAGCAATTGGAAAAATATGCAAATGTGGGTTCCTATCTAATACATCTAGAAGAAAACTGTCTTGAATTATTAAATTTTATGTAGTATCTCACTTTACCATTTATTTTTTCTGTTTCATTTCCCTTACCCCAAAGTAACTGAATGATATTAGATGCATTAAAATAAATATAGTATGTGAAGCATTTTTTAGTTATTGCAATATATATATTAGCATTATGAATTAAATAACATGAATTACATGCATTTATTTGGAACCCTTTAACATAGTTAAAGATTTTTTAAAAAACAGTTACCATATTACAAGGATTGGTTATGATATTGTTTGTAAACAACTGCTTATTTGGTATAACATGCAAATAGAAATTGAATCCAAGCATAGTAAACCATGTTGAATATTTGCAAAAGGTGGAGTACTAGCCTGAATACATCTTGAAACCATTATCAGTATTACCTCATGGATATTCCATAGAGCATTGATATCTTTAGTTGTTTATAGTGTTTGTCATTTTGCTCTTGTATGACAAAGTATCATAGACTGGGTGGCTTAAACAATAGACATTTATTTCTCACAATTCTGGGAGCTGGGAAGTTCAAGATCAAGGAACCAGCCTGGTTGGTTTCTAGTGAGGACTCTGCCTGGTCTGCACATGGCCGTCTTCTTCTGGTCTCCTTACATGACAGAGAACAGAGAAGCAAGCTCTCCTGTGTCTTTTCATAAGGTTATTAATACCATTCATGAGAGCCTTGCTCTCTTTATCTAATCACCTCCTCAAGTCTCCATCTCCAGATACTCTCATGTTAGGGATTAGGCTTTCAACATATGAATTATGGAGGTGACAAACATTCAGCCTATAGCAGTGCTATTTGAAGTAAGGATTTCATCAAAATGATTTGGTAAAACACTAAGACAGAATTAAACAAATCTCAGCAAGACTTTTCAAGTTTTTGAGATGTGATTCTTCCATGTGGGAGGGAGCTATATAATACTGGGGGTACATTTTAAGCAATGTAATCTCTGCATTACTTTTAGTTTGCTGTAATCAGAAGTGATGCTCAGGGTGACCACTTTGAACACTTCTTGTAATTGTACAAGTCAAAGGTGACTTGTATTAATCTACAATTTTAATACAGTTTTTTTCTTTCTTAAAATGTGTATACATTTTTTGGTACCCACTGTATGTAGGACACCCCAAACTTATTTAACTAATATCCTTATTTCAGCAACTGTCTCATAAGACTTATATTCTGATGCATACCAACTAGGGAATATTGCTTTAATGTATGAAATCTTAACACTATTTCTTCCCCTACCTGTAGGCGGTCAATAAACACTATAATTTTATTATTTTGCATGGTTGCATACTTTTTGTTATCCTTTAAAAATATGTATCTAATTATTTAATATATGGTTTGGGATAATTGGGAAACAGGGAATTTTTATCCTTACCTCACAGTACAAACACAACAAAATTTAGAGGGATTCAGTCAGTTAAATGTGGGGGAAAAAAACTAAATAAAAATTTATCATCACCCCTAATATGAGCATGGATGTTTATTTAATTTTTTAATTGGGGTGTGTGAACTTTCTAAGTTTAAAGGCAATCAATCAAGAAGAAATTGATGAATACAATTTGGATGGATGAGAGTTCATTAATAACTGAAAACCTACAAATTACAAAAAAAAGGGATATAACCAAAAATCACAAGGCAAGCAATAACATAAGAAAACAATTAGAACAAGGGTTGATATAAATGATCTCATATAAATCTATAAGAAATACACAAAGACTACAGTAAATAAAGGACAAAAAATAAGAACTGAACTGATAATTCTACCATAAAGGAAATAATCCATGTACAATTTGTTCAATATTACACGTGTAATAAAGATAATAATAATATACTTTTTTGGGGCTCATTCGTCTAATTAGCAAAGATTTTTAAACCATGAGAATATCCAGTGTTGTTTAAGAATGGGGAAAATGAGCCTCTTCTAATGCAAGATTCACAAATTGCCATACTCACTTTTGAAAAGACATAAGAAAGATATTCATATCTTGTGGCCCAATAATATCACTCCTAGAAATGTATCCTAAGGAAATGATTTGCTCTTTGAACAAGTTGGCTTTAGTGCAAAAATAACTCCAGATTCCAATCACTTCTCACCATTGTCACTCCTCTCACTTTAGTAGTGTCAGCTGACAACCTTTCACCAGCACACTGTAAAGTTTCCTAAGGTGTCTCAAGTGCTTCCTCTTCCCCCATCTTCCTACTCATCTGTAATCTTTTTTTCACACAGCAATAAGATTCATTTTGTATTTTCATTTTCAAAGAGAAAATTATATTGTATCAGCCCTGGTCAGTTTTTGGTAATGGGAACCAAATTTGCATCCCATTACTAATTTCAAATTTCTTATCGTGGCCTCTAACGTTCTCTATGACTTTGTCCCACCTTGAAACATCATGTTTTCTAACTTCCTTCTTTCCTTGTTTAGAACCAGGGGCAGAGGTAATTTCATTGGTAACTTTTTCTAATTTCAAGTAATAAAATCAGAACTGTTGTAGCTTAAGCACAAGTGGGAAATTATTACTCATAAAAACCAAACTGTGAAAGGATTTGTGGATGAATGGAGCCAGAGGCACAAACACAGCAGGGTGTTGTTTCTATTGTATCTCTATCTTTCCATTTCAGGATCTTCTGTTGCAATTTGACATCTTCCAGAAGGCATGATTCATGACTGCTTAGACTTCTTGGCTTCATATCTTACATATTTTATCCCAGAAAAGAAATTTTCCCCTAAGTCTGATGAGAAAATCCAGGAGAGGAATACTGAATGGCCCATCTTGTGCTAAGTACCAACCTGTGGTAGGGTGCATAAGGGGATTACGTAAAAATAGGGCAGCTCCTTTTCGAGAGTAGAAAATTACAGCCAGAACTGGAGAAAGGAGGACAGCCCCCAAAGAGAGGTGTGGACCACTATTTCCAGAAGAAAGGAAGAGAAATGTTGGAGAGTTAAAGCTATTAATTACCACTACACTCATTTATCTACATGTGGAAAATGTACTTAGAATCTTGGACTGGAATCTAATACAAAGTTGTGGAACAAATGACATTTAGGAGGAGGGCATTGAAGACACAAAATTTCTTTGCCTGGGCTTCAACCACTTCCAAAAAGATCGTGTTCTCTCAGTTATTCCCCTTCCACTCTAGCATTTTCAAGTGATGCTGTCTATGTGACATGCCCCTCTCTCTTTGTCCCCTTCTTTCTACTTAAAATCTCATTGCCTCCACAAGGCTTCATTGTAATTATCTGAGTTAGTTTGTCAGATACGTTAAATAAAAAGAAGCAATATCTTGGAGTTTTCTTTCCCTCGCCCCATATCATTGCAGTCTGGCTTCAGATTTTACAAGTCACACTTTTGAAGGTTTTACTGATCTCTTTATTGACACTACCGTTTCTAAATGTCTTCCATGAATTCTCAATAAAGTGGTAGTCAAGAATTAGAGAAATTAGTTGTCATGTCAACTAGTAGGACTACAGAAGGTGAAAATTTGTAGAATAAAAGTGGACCAAGGACAACTTGCAATATAGTCACCTGGGTTTTAAATTCCTGAGTGTCGATCAAATCTCCTGAATCTGAATATCTGGGGGTAAGTCCCAGGAATCCACATTTGTCCAAGCTTTTGAGGTGACTCTTGTATGAACATTGATGTTAAAACAAACAAGCAAACAAACAAACAAACAAAGCCACTCAAACTAGGAACTGGATAAGGAGCAAGAAAAACAAGATGGAATTGAGTAGGTCAAGAGCTAATTTAGAATTTACATTAGGAGTTCTATATGTACGTGTCTTACCACATAATGTTCCCTTTGGATATGATTTGGGACATCTCACTGTACTGAAGGCAGTTCGTGGAGTAACAGAATTAATCTAAAGAAAATTTTGGGTAGGGTGTGGCAGCTCAGGCCTTGGAGAGACCAAGGCAAGAGAATTCCTTGAGGCCAGGAATTTGAGCAGCCAAGGCAACATAGAGAAACCTCATCTCAAAAAAAAAAAAAAAAAAACATTAGCTAGGTGTGGTGGCATGCACTTACAGTCCCAGCTTCTCAGGAGGCTGAGGCAGAAGGATTATCTGAGCCCAGCTGTGATCAAGTCATTGTACTCTAGTCTTGGTGACACAGTGAGACCCTCTCCCCCACTCCAGTCCTCCCACATAAAAAGAAAGACAAGTTGGGAGTTGAAGGTTGGTAAAAATAAATGTTAATGAGAAGAAAAAAAGGTTTGCTATGTTTCTGCCTAGCCTCAAATGGGCAGGTAATCAGCTGTCTTGTGGATATATTTGGAATTGATGATACATCTGGGTGGAGCTACTTGGTAGTTTAAGGCTTAGGAAACAGTTTTGTTTGAATGCTTAGAGTTGGAATTCGCAAGTGTATAGCTATGTGAAGCCATGGGATAGATGAGGCCTTCCAGGAAAGTGAGGTAAAACAAATAGAAACTGGTACAGAATCTCGATGTCACAGTCATATGAATTGCAGGTGGGAGAAGAGGAGTCATCCAAAGCCACTTAGTGGTGAGTGAAGCCAAAGAATCAAGGATGAGAGCCATTGCAGACAAGTTGAAGAAAATCTAGGAAGTGTATAGTTGACAGTATGACATGTTACAGGAAGATCAGGTAATACAAGGCTGAAAATAATTTACTGTATTAGATTTTTAACAAGAACTGTTTCAGCAGTGTAGAGATTTTAATAAATTGAAGAAAAGTGGGTGAGAAAATGAAGCCAGAATACAGACAACTCCTTCTGGAAGTTTGAAGGGGATAAATAAGATGTGATAAACAGGAGGAAGAGAGGTAGGTTTTAAAAATGGGGCACACATATTATAGGACAAAAGCAGAGTGTTCAAGGGAAAGGAAGGATAAAGAGAAAGACTAGTTGTTGGAGCAAGGTCCCATACTGCGTCATTAGGGAGAGTATGAGAGAAGATATAGGTTTTTGTAGAAGTCTTCTTCCTTCTGATACAGAAGCAAAGAAACAAGGAAATGCATGGTTAAGGGAAATTTTCAGGGAACCTGAAGGGTGGATAATGGGAAGAGAAGTCGCCTGAGTTTAGAGCAATAATGTTATCTTGTGTCTTTACTAGCACTATATATACTTTTATGATGAAAATAAAGGTATTTCAGTTTAGATAGAATTTTCTCCTCCTTATACCTACCATTGGATAACTTTGGTAACTTTTGTGGAAAATTTGCCATACTTTTAGTTTCATTGGCTTAACATGTGATCATGTAATCAGGAAGCTAGTGTAATATACAGGGATATGGATATGATTATTCTGCCCATTTTCTTGGAAAAATATATTAAGCAGGCATGCCAAATACATCTTTTTATTTTTATTTTGAAGAATTATTGCATCGGGATTTAAGTTTTATTTGGAAAAAGAGCACTCAAATTGAACCAACTAAACTTTTAATATTTTAGTGGAGTGGGTCAGATTAATTTCTCTTTTACTGGGGAACTATGAAACATTTGTGAGTTTAACAGACCTCTCAGAGCCCTTGAACCAGACTTATTTTTTTCCCCTCATGAAGCATTCTAATGTATAAGAAAACTGAGTATCTTTATTTAGGTAAAAGGCAAAGTGTGATACCTTTCATAGGGTAAAATTTCAGCAACTATATTCTTTTACTAAATGATGTCTCACTGCTATTTCATTATCAATGAATTGTGTAGAGTTTGACTGCAGTGAGAACCATACTTCAGAACACTTGATATAAAGGCAGAAAAAGCCATAGAGACAGTATTGTTGATTGACTCCTCTATATTTCCATTTCTTTCTCTTTTATATAAATTAAACACACAGCTAAGTTGTATTGTGCAGAAAAAAAGAAGGAAAGGAAAAGACAGGAAGAAAAAAGAAAGAGAAAGAAGAAAAACTGTATGTAGGCCAAATAGGATTATCTTTTTAAAGATGTTAATGTAAATTTCTTTTAATAGGATTAAATCTCCTGGGTTTAGAGTAATAGAATCTTCTTGGCTATTTAAACAAAAGGTGGCTAAGTGGTGTATAAAGCTTCTAAATGTTAGCATTCCATCGGTAAAGCAGTTGCTGGACATAATTAAGTCATCATTCAAAAACTGAAATTATGTTCATATTTAATATTTAATTTAGTTCATTTATATCAAATTATTCTTTTTAAAGAAATGACAGGAATATTTGGCTAAAATGTTTACACACAGCACCATCCTGTATGGTGTAACACACTAGAGCACATTATTCACGAATCATTTTCCAATAGGGACCTTGAAAATGGATTAGAAATCCATCGGATATTATTAGTATAAGAAGAATGTAGAGCATAATAAGAATAATATTTCAAGAAAAAATAGATAAATGGTGTTGGGGCAATTGACTATTTGAGAAAAGGTTGCCTCCTCACCTTACATATGCCAAGAATTCCCTGATAAATTAAGCATTATATAAAAATAAAAATAAAAATCAATATTAATATTAATATAATGTTGGGGTGAAGAAGACCTTTCTAAGCATGATTTGTATAACACCCAAGTCAGAAATCATAAAAAAAACAATTATGTACGGTGCCTGTGGATTTCCTTTTTGCAACAACACTGCATCTTTACTCTGGACTTTTGCCAAGGAGCCTGAGATTAAACTGATCATTATCCAGAATCTGTCAAAGGATAGTTGATATGACCTCTACTTCAGAGGTAGTCAATGATGCAGTTAACCAACCATTTTATTCTAGGCCCATGATTTTGGAAAAATATTCTGAGGAGGTCTACTGGACTCTTGGAGTTGACCAGAGACAGGGTAGGGGAATGAACTAAAGAGAGGAACTGAAAGAAAGGGTCTCAGGCTTTCTGTCAACCAGAGTGCTATATTTTATGTTTTACATGCCTAGCTTCTTAGCAAGTTGGAACAGTTTCCCCTGCTCTAAAACAATCTGAATGACAGTTTTCTATGATCTATCAGTTTCACTTGCAGTAACTTACATCACCCAAACGTAAGTATTTGGATTGTATTAGTTTAACTGCCCTTAAAAATGCCCTTAATAAATTATGCTTTAATATTCATTTGTATGTGGGGCGAAATAAAAAAAATAGTTAATGAAAAACATGTTTATTTTTCAGAATCACTTTGGAAGGACCCATAATATTATTATTCAATATCCTTTTAATATAAGAAGACATATAGACAATTTTTCCTAGATCTTGGATGAGAAAGAGATTGTTTTTTTTTCCACAAGTGCAATTGGCATGAGATTTTTAATCAGGAAGAGCTAAACAACCAATTGAGTTTCCATTTTTGCATTGTGTATGAGAACACTCAGAGTTAAATTTGGTGTTCAATCTTGAGTAATTATCTTATATTTCAACCATTATTCTGCAAATATCTTTCCTTTTCATGGTTTATGATTTCTATTTTCATATTTAATGACTTGTATACTTACGGCCTACTTTTATTTTAAGGTGTCCTAATTTTTTTGACAATTAAATAGAGGATACATTATAAGTGATATTTTAAAATGTCATAGAGAATCTTTCAAATGCTTTATCAAATGTGACTAATTTATAATTTCAACTAACTTGTTCATTGTTTGAATGCAAATATTATAAATCTTTGGTTAATACTGCTCCATTTTACATATCAGACCATTTTTCTCCCTCCTCTCCACTCCCTACCATCATTATAGGTTGGTATGAGTTCAATACAAAAGTCCAATATAGCAGCAGTCCCCAACATTTTTGGCATCAGGGACCGGTTTCATGGAAGACAATTTTTACACAGAAGGGAGTGGGGGAGAAGATTATTTTGATATGATTCAAGTGCATAATATTTAGTGTGCGCTATATTTCTATAATTATTATATTGTAATATATAATGAAATAATTATACAAATCACCATTAAAAAAAGAGACATGGACAGAAGTGGTAAATAAAATAATGGCTGGGCTATGTGTGGACCAAAATAAGTGTTGAATTCTGACTTAAATCCTGCCACCAGATGCAGTTGTACAATTGGTGTACATCAACTCACTTGCCTCTCACTGATAGGGTTTTGATGTGAGTCTGCAAGCAATTAAATCAATTATGGTCTAATAAACAATTATGGTCTCTGTGCAGTCAAACCTCACTGCTAATGTTAATCTGTATTTGCAGCCACTCCCCAGCACTAGCATCACCACCTCAGCATCAACTTAGGTCAGTCATGAGGCGTTAGATTCTCATAAGGAGTATACAACCTAGGTTCCTCCCATGCCAGTTCACAATAGGGCTTGCACTCCTATGAGAATTAAATGCTGCTGCTGATCTGACAGGAGGCGGAGCTCAGGTGGTAATGCGAGCAATGGGCAGTGGCTTTAAATACAGATGAAGCTTTGCTTGCTTGCTGACTGCTGTTCACCTCCCGCTGGGTGTGACCTGGTTCCTAACAGGTCGCAGTGGCGGTGCGGCAGGGAGGGGGAGAAATTGGGAACCCCTGCTATATAGCATGTAGACTGTCCACTCTAGACCAGATATTTCTCTTAAATATTTGATTTTCTCCTCAGGAATAAACTACTAGGGAAGTGGTTTTTCTAGTGCATAGGGAGAGAATAGTACAGAACTGTGACGCAGAAAAATGTTTTCCTAAGTTTCCAAATTTCACTGCACAGAAAAAAAAGTGTGTATATGTATATAAATATTACACTCTCTCTTTAGGGAAAATTAATTTTTGAAGTTCATTGTGTATACAATCTCAAATATAGAATGTTTCCATAGGAAACAAATGAGTCATTTCAATTACAGAAAAAGGCATCTTATTAGTTAGAAAAACCTATCCAGACAAGAATTGCGGAAATCTATTAAGTGATTATTTTTTAGTGGATATTCCTAAATAGTGGTGTAAAAGCTTGTTTTCATTATTTTAACTCTTGGTGAACACCCTGTGTTCTTTTTAGAATTGGTGGGCAACCTATCTGTTTTTACATAGGTACCAAGATCTGGGAAAAGAGATTTTACTCTTCTGCTTTGGTCCTCTACTGGTGATCCTCTAATTTCATCCCCCAATTGTGACATTTTGTGTGGAATGTCTGCAACTGGCTGCTTGAGTGGAAGCATTGATTCCTACTAAGGGTTATGGTGCCAAAGGGTTCTCCTTCGCAGCCCTAATGTTCGCTCCTCCATTTCCTTGGGAAACAGAAGGTCTAGAAATGATTGGAGATGTGGGAGAAGGTACATTTATACAGACTATTATAAAATAGGTATGGTGTGCACTATCTTCCCTTTGTTATCAAAATTATTAATAGTCAAACAACTTAGAGTTAGTATGATTTACTGTTTAGTTCTTGTGACTTAAGGTCTTCATTCACTCACTTATTCTACAAGTATCTGTGGAATAACTGTTTGAACTAGGGGTACAGTGGTGAGCATAAAGGGCATTTTTTTCCTGCTTTGGTTAGAATCTAGGGCAGAGCAAGAATTAAACAATTTTCACAAGTATATGTGCAAGCCAGAACTCTAATATTTTGAAAGTTCAAGGAAACTTGCTTAAATTGGGGGCAGATGTGGTAGTGGGAAGCCAGCTCAAATGTGAAAATGAATAGGTAAGAAGTGAGAGGCAGGGTATTTTAGCTCATTGTGCTCTGATTTAATCTATTTTTCTAAATGCTAAGCTACAAAGGTAATGGGTACCTTTCAAATTACCATAAAGATGACAAAATGAAGGATCGTTTAAAAATGAAAATAAAAGATAAAAATAAAAACTTTCAGGTTATTTTCCATCACGCTTACAACAACAGTTTCAAAGGTTATTCCATTTTATGTACAATTTTCACTTCAACCTTTTTTTTTTTTGGAAAGCTAAAGGGTGAGTCTTCTTATTATTAAATTCTTAGATCTTACTCTTGCGGGATTCCTTGGGAAACCAAAGGCATACAAGGCGAGGATTTTTCTGGATTGCTAAAAACCTTGGCATTTTGAATGTTGTCAGCTTTTCTTGAAGGATTATTAGGCAAAGACTTTTCTAGAACTGATTTCTAGTTTCTCAGGGCTATCGTTTATTCTGTTTTTGAGAAACATTTTCAATGAAGGACCATTTGTTTTCAATAACTTTTAGATCCTGACATGTTTTAATTGTGGTTCATCAACCTTATATTGATTGTCTTATAGCCTGAGGCTGAACGCCTCTCTCAGTCTTGCAGAGAGAGCATCATGGGAATTCAGGATAGAATAGTAATGCTTGTCTTGTGGATTATCATATTACAAACTTGCCTTCCTTTGCATTATTTCCACTTCTAAACTTCTCGCTTGAATGACTTGTATACAGTCATTTTAGCAGGCAGTTATATATACACAGGTTGTGTTTATGAATATCTGAATGTCTAAGCATCCAGACAAAGTGCAAAAACTGCAGGTTATTGTTCAAAGACTTTGTCTGCATGTGGCCAAACACGCAGATGTTCACCTTTACCTATTTCCTTCTCAGGGTTTGAAACCATGAGGAGACATCAAGACCAAACTTAGTCCTTAGGGAGGCTGGATCTCAGAGCTCCAATTCCGCTGACAGTTTGCTAAGTCCACTGTTATGGGTTAAATTGTGTTCTCCCAAGATTTATATGTTGAAGTCCCAACCCCAGTATCTCAAAATATGACCTTGTTTTGAAAAAGCGTTGTTGCAGATGTAATTATTTAAGAGGAGGTCATGTTGGAATAGGATGGGCCACTAATCTGACTTGTGTCTTTATAAAATGGGAAAGTTTAGGGCAACCCCTTTGGATCCCCTCCCACTGTGGGAGCTTTTCTGTCCTCTCAATAAATCCTGCTTTCTCACCTTAAAAAAAAAAAAAAGAGAAAATTTGGACACCACACACACACACACACACACACACACACACACACACACACACGAACACCATGTGAAGATGAAAGCAGACATGGGGTAATGCTTTTTACAGGCAATGAGAGTCAATAAGCCACCAAGAGCTATGCAAGAGAAGTGGAATAGCTTCTTCCTCACAGTCTTCAGAAGGAATCTACTCGGCAGACATCTTGATGTCTTGTAGCCTCTAGACCTATGAGATAATACACTTCTGTTGTTCAAGCCACCCAGTTTGTGGTCCTTTGTTCTGGCTACATTTTAGCCTACCAGAACATAGGCAAGTCTCCACACCCCTTTTAAAAATTTATTTTTCTATTTAAATAGGATTTTTTTTTTAGAGACAGGGTTTCACTCTTTTCCAGGCTGGAGTGCAGTGGCATGATCATAGCGCACCATAAGCTTGAACTCCTGGGCTCAAGTGATCTTCCTGCCTCAGCTTCCCAAGTAGCTAAGACTACATTCTTATGTACCACCACACACCTGGCTGATTTTTTATTTTTTAAAAGACAGAGTCTTACTGTGCTGCCCAGGCTATTCTCTAACTCTTGGCCTCAAATGATCCTTCTTCCTTGGGTTCCCAAAGGGCTGGGGTTACAAACATAAGCCACTGTGCCCAGGATCTGAACCAACTTCTTTCTAAATTGAGAAAATGTTTTCTACATCGCAGCCCCTTGTTTGAAACTTCTAGGTTTCCTCTTATCCATGACTCTTAGCCCCTCTTCCCACCTCTTCCTCTTCCTCCTGTGGCCTATATACCTATTCAGTTCCAGCTCTTTCCACATCTGTTCTCCTCTACTGTTTCCCCTCCTTGTCCTCTACCAGTCTCTTCCATTGGGCTTTGCAAAAGCCCTTCCATCTTCTAGTATTTCTTCTGCTTTTTTAACTGTAAATACAAAACTAGCATTTTAATCCTAACTATTATACAAATGTCCTTTGAAATATATCCTTAGGAAATAATGTTCTGTGCCAAATATCTTATCTTAGGTATTTTTCTCTCCATTTTTTCCTCCTCCCTCATGTCTACTGCTTCTGTTCATCCCTTTCAAAGTCCCCAAGTCACAGACCTCCCACGATTCTGCAGGTCATTCGTGTGACTTGTGTCACATGACCTGTGCATTCACTTGTCTTCTTAACCAAACCCGACTTCTTGGTTGGTGTATCGCTTCAGTAATTTTTGTGACATCTCAAAATTCTCTGCGGTATTGACTTTCTAACACGTCCATATTTAATGATAACATAATCATACTGCCTATTTCTCTGTATCCAACTTTATCGGGTAAAATGACAAAATAGCTCTTTGGGTTCCTTATCCACTCATGCCATCTAATCTCAGCTGTCTCTTGCTATTGCGTACCCAATATGGCATTTTATTCTGTTCTATTCTCTTCTCTAAATGAATATGGCTCAGGTCCTGGTAAATCATCTTGACTCCTCTTGAAGTTGAGCCTGTATGTCATGGTGCCCTTAGTATCTAAAGATAGAATCCATTGCATTCCTTCTACAAAATACTTTACTCTTTTTATTCCTCATAATTATTGATGCAGTAAGCCATTGCAGCTTTCAAATGTGAACCCAAATGTACTTTTCTGGGAATATTTTCAATATGCAACTTGGACCATAATTTAAGTAGAATATGCTTTATTCCAAATATGCTTTAAAGTTTTCCAACTTCATGCCTCTGATAATATTTCGGGTTTCTGAATGCTGCTTTTTTTCACTCCCCATCTTGCCTATATGAAAAAATTTTCACCTTTCAAGACCAATTCAAATACTACCTCTCCATCATGCCATTCCTTATCTCCTAGTTGATAGTGATTTGTTTTTCCATTTATAACATCGTTTCTACAAGTGTTATGGACATGATTTTATTATTATAATGCACACATTCACCTTTCCTATGGTAATGGATTCTAAGCTTTTTAGGGTACACATGCAATCTTATTAATCTTTCCATCTACTATGTTGCCAGCATAGAATATGAGAGGAGACCCCCCAAAACGGAATTTATTTATTAAAAAATTGTGTATTTATTTTTGCATGCTTAAATTTTAGTTACTTTCAGAATACACTCTGTTTGATGCAATACACCTATAGAGATGCTTTTTCCACTGCTTAAAACAGTTTTTGAACTCATCATTTTGTGCTTCTGCCCTTTTTTGTTGCACCTCTTCCACATCTGCAAAAGTTTTCCTTTGAGGACTCTTTTTCATCCAGGGAAACAAACAACAACAACAAAAATCACTCTGGGTGAGACTGGGTGAATAGGGAGGGTGGGGCACAGGGGTCATGTTGTGTTTGGTCAAAAATTGCTGAACACTCAGCACGATGTGGGCAGGTGCACTTGTAAATCACCCATCATGAAATGGGTAAACTTGCTCAAAGAATCTCCAAAAAAAAAATTCACTGAAGCCAAATGCAGCCTCTCACAGCAATGCTAGCTGGTACACTGATGCTGATGTGTTCGTAGAACACTTACCTTGGGCGGGGGAAGCTTGTGTTATAAGGGGCTCACCCTCCAAAATGTAATTTTTTTTTTTTTTTTGAGGTTCCTCCTTATAGATATAAAATAAGTGGGCTAAATAATACTTACAAATGACTGTTGAATAATTATAGCCAAATGTCTAGTTATTCACCCAGATACCTGGAGATATTTAAGCATAGTAAACTCAGCATTGAATGTCATTTTTTAAAGGAGATGATAGAATAATGTTCCAAAACAAACTAAAAGCAAAACCAAAACCAAGCACACACAAAAACTCATGAAGCTCAACATTTTATAACCATTGTGCTTTAGTTTTCTTACTGTAAGGTATTTCCCAATTCAAAGGGAAATTATAAGGCTAAATGAGAAAAAGATCTTTGTCTTTCTCTATTTGTGAGTAAAAGTGTAAAAAGTAAACTGGGTTCGGTGGCTCAGCCTATAATCCCTCACTTGGGGAGGCTGAGATGAGTGGATTGCCTGAGCCCATGGATTCGAGACCCGCCTGGGCAACTTGGCGAGACCTCATCTCTACAACAAATCAAAAAATTAGCCGGATGTGTTAGCGCGCGCCTGTAGTTCCAGCTACTTGGAAGTCTGAGGCGGAAGGATCCTCTGAGCCCAGCAGGTCGAGGCTGCGTGGCCGGGAGCGGCCACTGCACTCCAGTCTGGGAGGAAAAAAAAAAAGTGTAAAAAGTTGCCAGTTGTGTACCATTTGGTGTGAATGTCTATGATACATTTTGTTGATTTATTTTGGATACTATTTATTGTTTCCCAGAGGATTTTTAGTGTAGGCACTCTTTGCCTTTATTCTGTCTGCATCAAGATATGCTACCATAATTCTGAAAAATGCAAATACAATACCAGAAAGATAAATTCTAGACTTCTCTGTTCTGTAACCTCAAAAAAGCAACATTGCATAATATGCTGTCATTCGGGAGCACAACGACATTTATGACAAACATTCTGTTCTATGTTTTTTATTTTTATTTTTGAACAAGTAACGGCTGCTGAATCTAGTGCTTTAGTGCACTGCACATCTTTTTAGAGGTATGACTGAGAATTGCCAGTGTACCTCTTCCCACTAGCTCTCCTTATGTCTTTTCATCCTTCGCTTATGACCAGTCTTTTCTTGCTGTCTAATCCAGTTAAAAGATGGAACTAGAAGACCTAAAAAAGGAGTTTGAATTGTAATACTTAACATTTTAATTTTGTGTGTGTGTGTGTTGGAGTCTCACTCTGTCGCGCAGACTGGAGTGCAGTGGCCGCTCCCGGCCACAGCAGCCTCGACCTGCTGGGCTCCGGCGATCCTCCCGCCTCAGCCTTCCAAGTAGCTGGAACTACAGGCGCACGCTACCACGCCCGGCTAGTTTTTGATTTATTGTAGAGATGAGGTCTTGCCAAGTTGCCCAGGCGGGTCTTGAACCCGCGGGCTCAGGCAATCCACTCACCTCAGTCTCCCAAGGCGAGGGATTACAGGCTGAGCCAAACATTTTAATTTTTGTGGGTTGTAATTCTTAACATTAAGTATTAATGTAATACTTAATATTTTATTTTTTGTGGGTTGTAACACTTAATATTTTATTTTTGGTAGTCTTGAGTCAAATATCAGTGACTTGATAAGACCTTATACTTTGGGCTAGGGTTTCTCCTTGAATATTCTCTCCAGATACTCAGTTCTTCTAAGACAGGTACTTCTCCCACTCTAGTTAGCACCGTCAAACCTGGTGCTAACCCTTGACTGCCTGTCACTACAGCTGCAAGAAAATTCTGATGTTCCAGAAGCCTCTCCTTGTACCTCACTCTCCACAAAACTATTTATAGCCTTTCTATTTCATAAGTATATTTTTATTTTTGAAGTTACACTTATCTATTGTTGAAGGAAATACCTTCATACTCCATTTAGAGAAGATGATATCTGTGGCTGTATCAATGCTACCTGAAACCAGATAGAGAGAGAGAGAGAGAGAGAGAGAGAGAGAGAGAGAGAGAGAGAGAGAGAGAGGAGAGAGAGAGGAGAGGGAGGAGAGAGAAAAACTCTTCTACTTTAGGGAAGGAAATTTGTAATAAAAAATAAGTAAAACACAATGAACACAAAGGTGGAGAGGAAGAAAGAAACCCGAGTGATACATGCAGCAAAAGCATTATATGGTTTTGCATATCCCACAGGATAAGTAGGGTAAGCCAGGACTTTGAAAAATAGGAATGTATAATGTATATACTGTTTGCTTTGAATGTATTTAGATTATAGACCATATTTACACATAATTTTCATACACTAATTAGTACCTATATGTGTATGGACAGAGTAAAAATTCAAACAGCACAAGAGAATAAAGTGAAAAGTAAAATTCCCTTTCTCACCACAGTCCAAATGGAAACCATTCTTAACGGTTTCTTGGCTATCCTTCCCAATATTCTCTGCATATCTAAGAATATATATGGTAAAATTATTTTTCAAATTTTTAATTCTGTATCAATTCAAACCTATGGTTTTTAAAATGGTACACTATTTAAATTATGATGACCCTATGATCTGATAGGTTTAACATAATTTTTGGTGTTTTCAGTGCCTGGTAAGAACTTGGAACCAAACCCTGCTTGTCACCTTCCTTTTATATTGGGATGAGGTTTAGAAGTCACATCTTCCTCCTATAAAATGCAATGAAAAGTCTTATTGGAAAGCTGGGATCTTGGAATTCCAAAATCATAGTCGCTGCAACTAGAGTACAAATGAGTAGAATTAGTATTCAGAAAATTTCAGAAGTCAAGTTACTGACACAAATTTGTCATCAAGATAAAAAAAATTGTGATCAGAATAGGGTGTTAGGCCATGTGGCTCCCAATCTTGGATGCAAATTGAAATCCTGCAGGAAGCCTTGACCATTGTGATTGCAGATTCCCACACTAAATTCAGACTTAATTGGTCTGGGGTGTCAGCTGGTCACTGGGCTTACCTAGGTATCCTTAATATGCAGCCAACATTGAGAGCTCTTGTGCTGGGTGGAATTAATGCCAAATCACCTGAGTAAGATAAATCTCAGAATATAAGACAGAGCTGAGACTGCAGATGAGTGTCTAGTGGGTTCTGTGGTGGAAAGGAGACAGCTGTAGATGGAGAAGTGAATGGGCAGGGGAGCTGAATACATCATTGAATGGTTAAGAGAGTCCAAATGTTTTAACAGATTTTGAGCCTCATTAGAGGTAAACTGGAGTTAAGGCTAGAACTCAGAACACACGTTTTCCCTCATTATACCTAGCCTTTCTGTGCTAGTGCTTCATATCATTTAGTGCCAACTGTCTCAGCTCTTTTCAAATCTCTATCACCTTTTTTTTTTTTTTGAGTTGGAGTCTTACTCTGTCTCCTAGGCTAGAGTGCAGTGGCACGCTCACTGCCACCCCAGTGTCGACCTGCTGGTTTCAGGCGATCCTTCTGCCTCAACCTTCCAAGTAGCCGGAACTACAGGTACGCACTACCATGCCCAGCTAATTTTTGATTTACTGTAGAGATGAGGTCTTGCCAAGTAACCCGGGCTGGTCTCGAACTCACGGGTTCAGGCAATCCACTCGTCTCAGCCTCCCAAAGTGCTGGGATTACAGGCTGAGCCACTGAGCCTGACTTTTTTTTTTTTTTTTTTTTTAGTTGGGGGTCTCACTTTGTCACCAAGGCTGGAATGCAGTGGCACAATTATGGCTCATTGCAGCCTTGATCTTCTGGGTTCAGGCAATCCACCTACCTCAACCTCTTGAGTAGCTGGGACTACAGGTGTGTGCTATTATGCCTGGCTAATTTTTTGATTTTTTTGTTTGGACAAGGTCTTGCTATGTTGCCCAGGCTGGTCTTTTACTCCTGGTCTCCAACAATTCTGCTGCCTCAGCCTCTCAAAGTGCTGGAATTACACGTGTGAGCCACCACACCCTGTCACCTTCTTATAGTTGCCAATTGTACATCCTTTCTCCTCTTTTTCTGTCATTATTACCCTCATTTAATCACATAAAATGCATCAAGAGTTCCCATATTACAAGGCAGAAATTAAGCTCAAACAACTGGTCAGATAGAAGTATGGTAACACTTTTTCTTAACTTTGACATTTCTTATTCAATTAGGAAGAATCAATATAAAAATAACCATTAAAATGTTTTGTCTTTGGTTAAGAAATATGGCATGCCTTTATGGTGTTTGTATAACTATGAATTTTGGAATGATAGTATACATAAACTAGAAAGAAAAACAGCAAAAGACCCAAATTTATTTTTTTCCCCAATTGGGTAACCATTCAGTTTTCACCCTCATAAATTATTATTAACCATCGAAAAATGTAGTAATTTTTTCTGATTTTTATTTTTTTAGAAAAATGTTATAGAAAAGAGGATATTTTATAATGTTTTGGTAATAAACAGACATTTTTATTTTTGTGCTATAATAGTTATAGAAAAATGTCACCAGCTCAGTAGGTTGATTATATATCTGATATCTGAGAAATCTTCAAAAAGTTAATAGAAAATGCATATTATGAAAAAATATGAATAGAGTTCAAATTTTTTTTTAGCACTGAAATAAACTCATACTAATGTGTTAAACAGGATCCAGTTTGAGGCACTAAGAAAGATAAGACATCACTTTGAAAAGAGCCTCTATCAGAGAAACATGAATTCTGTTAAACTTGCAGCAAGAACAAACATAAAGTTTATGATGAAGCTTGGATAGAAGAGTGACAAAATCACTGATGCTTTACAGAACGTTTATGGAGCCAATTCCCCCAAATAAATCAGTAGTTTATAAATTAATAGCTTGTTTTAAAAAGGAATGAGACAATGTTAAAGATGAAGTCTTCAGAAGCAGACCATTTACATCAATTTGTGAGGAAAATATTAATTTTGCTTATGCCCTAATTGAGGAGAACCAACAATTAACAACAGAAAGAGTAGCTGCACCATAAACATTTCAACTGGTTCAGTTTACACAATATTGACTGAAAAATTAAATTTGGCATCCCTTGGTGGATGCCAAAACTGTTGTGCGCAGATTGGCTATAGACAAGAACAGATTTCAATGGAAATTTTAAACAGCTGGAATCAATATCCTGAAGCATCTCTTCAAAGAGTTGTAATTACAGAAGAGACATGGCTTTACTTGTACTATCCTAAAGACAAAGCACAATCAAAGCAATGGCTACCAAGAAATGGAAAAAATCCAATCAAAGCAAACATAGACTGGTCAAGAATAAAGATCATGGCAACAGTTTTTTGGGATACTAAAGGCATTTCACTTTTTGACATTCTGGAAGACCAAAGAAAGATAACATCTGCTTATTATGAGAATGTTTTGAGTAATTTAGCCAAAGCTTTAGCAGAAGAATGCCTGGGAGACTTCACCAGAAAGTCATTCTCCACTACAACAATGCTCTTGATCATTTCTCTCAACAAACAAGAACAATTTTGCAAGCGTTTCAATGGGAAGTCATTAGGCAGCCATCTTATGGTTCTGATTTGGCTTCTTCTGACTTTTTTTTGCTTTCTAACCTTAGAAAGAAATCTTTAAAATACACCTATTCTTCTTCAGTTAATAATGTAAACAAGACGGCATTGACAAGGTTAAATTCCGAGGATCCTCAATTGTTTAAGAATGAACAAAATCACTGCTTTCAAAAATGTCTTGAATTTAATGGAGCTTATGTTGAGAAATAAAATTTCTATTTTCTAATTTTATCTTTTAATTCCACTTTTTAATGAACTTTTAAAATCCTGTCATATTCATGGTACCATTTTTATTAGAATAACTCTGTTACCTTATTGCCTCTTTAGTTATAAGCTTTTTCAGGGTTGTGTAAATAGTCCCATTTTATTTTTAAAAAGGTTAATTGCCATTGTTTTATAGATTTGGTAGTTAAAATTTTGTTTTTATGTGCATTCAATTAAATGATAATTTGCATTTTTGGTTTTGAAGGTTTATTTATTTATTCATTATTCATTCATTTATTGAGTCAGAGTCTCACTCTGTTGCCCAGGCTGGAGTGCAGTGGCAAGATCACAGCTACAGTAGCCTCAACATTCTGGGATCAGGTGATCCTTCTGCTTTAGTCTTTCAAATAGGTGGAACCACAGTCATAAGCTACCACATCTAGCTAATGTTTTTAATTTATTGTAGAAATGAGGTCTTACCAAGTTGCCCAAGCTGGTCTTGAACCCCTGGGCTCAGGAAATCCTCTTGCCTCTACCTCCCAAAGTGCTGGGATTACAGGTGTGAGCCACCATGACTGCCAATTCATCTATTTTTTTAACAGTCACTTAATATGACTTTGCATTTAAAATTATTAGTTATTTTAAAATAAACTCCAAGCACTGGTAGGATTATTTTATTTATTTTTCCCCAAATTTAAATTGCTGTTTCTGTCATTTGTTCTGAAGCACACAGAGCAAAATTAGTTATATGAAATGTGTGGTCTGCTTATTGGAATTAAATGTTGCTAACTAGTTATAGCAAAATCTACTGATTTCATTCATGCTGAGTCTATGAACAGAAAGTATGAAATTTGTTTTAGATAAGAGTCATTGAATTTAGGATCCATGAATGATGCTAGGTTGGCAACCTTTGAATAATGGCAGATGGACATAGGAGATTTTATTTTTTATTTTAATGAACAGAATAAGGAAGCAGGTGCTACAGGGCTACTCTCAGGGTGCTGCGGGAAATTTGGCCTCCATGTCTATTCTAGCCTTATTCCGTGTTTTGAAACAGCTAAGGACTCAGGACAGAAGTAAGCAGGATGAATGGTCACCAGTCGGGAATTCCTGCATTACGAATTACTATTATAAACTGTTACTGTGGTGTAACAAGGCTTAGAGTCAGGATTGCAATACTCAGTTACCTCATACATGAGAGTTGTTAGAATCAATTCATTTAGTCTCAGTCTATCACAGAACTAAAAGGGATGTTAACAATCCTGTATCCCAAAGCCTTATTTTGCAAATGAGACAAAGGAAGACTACAGAAGGGAGATTTACCCAAAGTCATATGGCTAATTAGTGGTATAACTTGACTCCCAAATCTTGACTTTGAACCTATCACTGTTAACATCATACTATATTGCCAAACTCTTAACAAGGAGAATAAAAATATCATATGTTAGCCGCTCCCCCCCAACCAAATAAACTTGTGAAACAAACAAGTAACAAACAAAGGAATTTTGCTGCCTGTTGGCACTTTTGCATCTAGGCAGCTTTTCCTTATTTGGCAGATCCTCCACTTGAGTTTCCACATAGACTTTCTTCCTTGGCAATTAGCATACCAGAAAGGAAAAATATTTGCAGCCTAATTTAAATCTTCCAATTAACAGTGATTATTATTTTTAACATAACTCAATTGCATTATAAACACTGGCGAAAACAATTAAGACAAGCTCAGAGAGAGAGAGAGAAAATCTTTTTCAGTCACCACTGCTAATCTTTTCTAGATCATTCCATATTGTGGATATATTCCTGAGTCAAGAAAAGATTATTCCCCCAGCCTCCTCATCTAGGTTATATGGTATATGACTGTGTCCATACAACCTAAAATAATGGCTCTATATTAAATGACTATAGCAGTGAAAATTCTGTCTCATCACAACACTGCAGAAAGACCAAGTTATAGCATATAAAATGAACAGAATGAGAAATATGCATAAGTGTGGAAATGTGTCTTGGTTTACAGTCAGAGCATTTGCTAAACAAACTTTAAGTGGTTAAGATGATTTTGTATGACTTTTCCACATGCCTCCTTTCCTCCGAATTATTTACATCAGCATATCTAGCCTTCCTGGTTCTCAACTCTGCATTGCTGGAGCAATTTGGTCCTTTAGACAGGCTTTGTCCAGATTGCCAGCACTTCCTTTCCCTTCTCTTCATAAGCCTCTCTCCCACCCTCTGTATTCCTCATCCTAAGTCAACTGGGCCTTCCTAGAATCAGTCATGGCCAGGACTGGCTCCGGGAAGAATTCAAGACCTTCTCTTCTAACTCAGTGCTGGCAAACTCTATCCCAACTCACCCTTGTTAATTATGTGGCACCAACCTAGGACCCCTCTTTGCATAAAGATTAATGTTTTAAAATAGGGATAACAGTGCAAAAGATAAGCATTTGGGCTTTGGAGGCAGGTAGACCTAGGTTTAAGATCCAGCTTCAATTCTTGTTACCTGCCTGATAGTATGCAAAATACTTTTCCTTTCTACGTCTCAGTTTATACCTCTTAGAGTAGAGAGGTGCCTAAATTAGATAAATCAGGCAATTAACCTTGCAGAGAGTAAGCACCAATGTGTGGCATTTATTATGGTGCAAGGTAGGAGAGTATGGCGAGCAGGAACTTGGGCTTGTGAGGCAGGCAGACAGATGTGTATATTTGAATCCTGACAACATCCATCATTGGTTAGTTATTTTCTTCTCAGAATCTCAAAAGGGAATTATTGATTTTATTTTAATTTTTTGAGTCAGGGTCTCACTCTGTTGCTCAGACTGGATTGTAGTGGTGTGATCATAACTCACTGCGGCTTCCAACTCCTGGGCTCCAGCCGTCCTCTTGCCTCAGCCTCCTGAGTATCTGGGACTACAGGTATGCACCACTACACCCAGCTAATTTTATCTTATATTTTTGTTGAGATGAAATCTCAGCTATGTTGTCCAGGCTGGTCTCAAACTCCTGGGCTCAAGCAGTCCTCCAACCTCGGCCTCCCAAAGTGCTAGGATTTCAGGCATGAGCCACCACACCTGGTCTAAAATGGGATTAATAATAGTATCTTCTTCACAGAGGATTTAGTGAGCTCGCAGTTCTAAATCACTTTAAACTTCATGGTATATCTGGAGAGGGGATGCAAAAAAGCCAGTTCACACTGCAATGTGTTGTCTCCTTCTGGATTCTGTGCTACCATGATCTGCTTTTTTATCAGAAGACTGGTTTACCCTCTTGTGAGTCTCCCGGAAGTCAGTGTATTATTGGAGAGTTAGAGGAAATCTGCTCTTGTTCACCCATTCATTCATTTATTTATATAAGACATATACATAGTTAGCTGTAGCCATCCTTTCTTTCACTTTTTTGCATTGGACTTTCAGAACTGACAGCTAGACCTGTCCCCAAGGTCTCCTGTCTCTCATCAGGCAAGTTTAATTTAAATTCTCTAGTACCTCTCAGTCTTCCCTGTCCTCTTATGGTTACTGGGGTTACTTCCCAAGTCCACTGATTCCCTGAGCTTGCCTTCTCCATTTGTACTTGCTTGACTACATTTTACCCAGAACTTTTTGCCTTTCAATTAATACCCAACTCTCTCCTCCATACTTATTTCTCCTTTATTTTCTTCTTTCAAGTCCAAATTCTTGTGCCATCCAACAGGAAAATGAACTAATTTGATAAACTATTGATGGGAAAATGTTAGAGAATATTATTTATCCAGACCACATGTTCTGAGAACCTACTAATTGCCAGGTACCGAAGGTTTTGTGAAAATCAGTGATGAATGAGATGGATGTGATACTTGTCTCCATAGATTTTACAGTTGAGTGAGGAAGATGAAGCAGTAAACAGGCTATTAAAATACTGTGTATTAATCATTTCTATGGCAAGGGAAGAATGCAGGATGTGTACCTAATCCAGAATTGAGGGGTCAGGAATGCTTCCTGGAAAGAGCAATGTATTAACCAAGAGAAAGGGGTGGTTGGAGCTCAGTGTTCCAGGCCAAAGTGAGTATAGAATCTCTGAGTGAAGAGAGGACATGATTTGTTCATGGTCATGGGAAACATTCAGCATGGCTGGGGAATGGAGTGTAAACAGGGACTGAAAATAAGATTATATGATAGAAGTCCACAGTGCCCAGGTTGTGAGGAATTTAGATTTTATCCTAAAAGCACTTGGATGCCATTTGAGGGTTTTAAATAAGCCGAAATAACACCAAGTTTTGTTTTAGAAAGCTCATTCTGGCAGAAGTACAGAAAATGATTTAGAAGGTGGGCAATACTGGGCAGAGCCCATCCAGTAGAAGCCCTCTGCAGTGATTCAGGTGAGCAATGAAATGGCTTGAGCTAGAAAGGTGAAGGAAATCTGCAGTCGTTCATGCATCCATTATTTATTTGTTCAACAAATATGTATTGACTCTGCTCCAAGCACTAAGCTGGGTTTTAGGGATTAGATGATGAATGAAAAAGACAAGGTCCAGACTGGAGAGGGATTCTGACTGGTTGTAATAAGTGCTCAGACCATGTTCTATGGTACCACAAGGCGGTCATCTGGCTGGGATTTAAAGGGTTCAACTGAAAGGCATGTGAAATTAAGAAAAGGCGAGCTCTTCTCTGAATCTGGTTATTCCACAAATATTAACACCCATTGTGTGCCAAGAGCTCTTCTTGGTATGGAGAATATAACAACGAAAAAGATAAATTCCCTAGGTCATGGAGCTTACATTCCAGCAGAAAGTTTCCTTTCTAGTCTTCTGATTCATGAGTTTTAATAGGAATTCAGGATAGGAGATGGCAATCGACAGTAAGAAAGGTGAAAGGAAGACCAACGTTCAGAGAATTCAGGAAGGAAAACAGGTTTGGTAAGTAATGATGAGCTCAGTTTTGTACATTTTGAGGTCCTGAGAGATGTTGGAAGAGAATTCTTCAGTAGGTGGTATTGTATAATGACTAGAAACCTGGGCTCTACTTGAAGATTTATTAAGTTCAGCTACGACTCCAACACTTACAAGCTTCATTACCTTGGAAAAATTACTTAAACCTCTTTTGCCTCGGTTTTCTAATCTGCACAATGGGGATAATAAGAGAATTTATGGGGTGGTTATGAAACTAAATGAGCTAATATATGTTAAGTGCTTAGAACTGCATTAACTATTGCTATATTTGAAGCTAGAGTGGCATATTAGGTGATCATATCCATACACTTGTATGAGTTGGGCACTACATAAAAGTGCCACATTTAAGTTGACATCACTAATATAATAGATATAATTTGTATAGTTGTTGTTACAGTTATCTGGCAGATGTCCAGTAAAGAATTAGGATATTTTCCTAGTTTTTACAAAGATGCTGAAATAGTTA
The DNA here is from genome assembly GCA_963574415.1 of Tarsius wallacei. NCBI lineage: Eukaryota > Metazoa > Chordata > Mammalia > Primates > Tarsiidae > Tarsius > Tarsius wallacei. The sequence goes on along the minus strand of CAUYQG010100645.1, from coordinate 34,834 downwards.
AATGTGGCCCTAATACAGTTGATTATCGATGCTATACATATATAGTATGAGATTTCACAAGGAGAGTGTCAAAAGAGAGGCATGAATGGCCTATGATAGCACCTTAAAGACCAACAACAACGTTTAAAGAAGTGGAATCTACAGAGGAGACTGAGAGGGTTTGGGCCAAGAAGTAGGAGAAAAACCAGCGGCCATGATATCATGGAGGACAAGAAAGCAAAGCATGACAAAGATAGAGTGGTAAGCTGTGTCAAATGGTGCTGGGAAATCAGGTAACCCATACCAAGAAACATCATTGAATTTACCAGTCAGAATATTCTTGGTAACCTTGAGACTAGAGGTGGAAGAGAAAAGAGGGATGCCACGGATGGAAGGGAGAATAGAAGATGATGCTTGACTGCGAAGAGGTGAGAATGCATGGAGCTGGGGGAAGATGTAGGATTGAGGGCTTTTTCTTCCTCATTTGAGGAAAGAGAGTCTTGAACATAGTTAAACGCTGAATACAAGAAAGCAAAAGCCAGCAGAAAGGGAGAGGCTCAAGTTCCAGGAGTGGGGTGGGGGCAATTGATAGAACAAGGTCTCCTTGTAGTTTGGGAGAAGATGACATGGCATATGAGACCTCCTCAAATCTCCAATGTTACACATGTACAGTTTAACAGTGCTCTTCTGGAGGTGACTGCTCTTGCTGGGCAGGAATTTCAGGCCAGCTGGGAAAGTGGGAAAAACTATTTGGGGAAAATTAATTATGTGGCCTATCAGTAATACACTGTAGATGGATGTCTACTCTGTGAGGTTAGCCTTAACTATCAGTTGTTCATACCACAAACTGACTCCTTTGTTTCTCTCTATGACTAGATCAATAACACATTTTTTTCTACAAATGATTGATTTTAAGCTGCAAGTTCTTTATAAAGCTTTAATTTTTTTCTATAGTATCAAAGTTTTCTTGTACTTTTATTGTACACTCTTAGTTTCTGCCACTATAGGTATTTGGTTCCTATAACCATAAGTAAAATGATAAATGGCTTCCTCCTCCCAAGTCTTTATAGGATGTGTTACATGTTCCATTCATCTAATTTGTTATTTCAGTCATTCTTTACCTATGTTCTTAAAAGTATCAGAATGACATGATACTTCAAAATTATTTTTTCATCAGTCATTTTATGGCTTTTATAACATCGAGAACACATGAATACATATATACTACACACATACACATAAGTACATGTATATACACACTTGCATACACACACACTCACACACACACACACACACACACACACACACACATGATTAAAGCTCCTTTCCATACACTGAAAGCTTTCTATGCATAAAGTAGTTCCCTTATACATATTTAGAATCTCCATAATTTCTTTCAGACCATTTGGGTACTATTTATGAAAGTAGGATTTATTGTTATTTTATGGTTTCATTAAAAAAATCGAATTAAAAGAAATAGTGTGGTAAATATAAAGAAAATTTCACTGTAACAGTCTTAGATTTAAAAAACATTTTTGAAACAATAAAATAAATTGGCTTGGTATCAGAGAAGAAAGAGTTTTTCTTAGGCTAGTTTTAAGAATGATGAAATTGAGGCCCAGAAAGATTCGATGACATTGGCTGGGCCACCCAGTAGGTTAGCAGCAACATCAGAATTAGATTACAAGTCTTCTGACTCTTGGATGGAACTGCATTCTTTATCATGCTATGATACATAGAAAGACATATTTCTAAAATCTGCCATTATAATCCATTTAAAAGTAAAAATATAAAGACTACACATACATTTTTGGCCACACAATGCCTATAAATGGGTTAACTAACATTTTTTTCCATAGAATTTTTTTGTTCTATGCTAATAATCCAAAGTGACTCGTTAAAATTAGTAACATATAGAAACTAGGAGACACAAATACTTTCAGAAAAGGCTTTCACGATAGCCAAGAAAACAATGCTTCCTGTTCCCCTGAAATTTCACTCTATCCAATAACTTTGTAATTCCTTTTATTTCACTGAAACAATGTGATGTTCTATAATAAGAAGTCAATCTGTTGTGATATTATTATGTAGAATATTCATCAAACTCATAAACTTAGACATGATTAGGTCTATTCTCTTCAGTGCCTTTCAGTCTCCATTTTCCTATTAACTCATCCCTGATGTGGCATTTATGCCTTAGAAATGTCTTTTTATTTCCATAGACTTAAAACAGCTGTTTGTATTATTCATCTCATGGTGCCATTTATTTCATCATCAGAAATCACGACCTCTGTTTTGTGTTTTCTCTTCTATTCCTTTGGTTGGTGTGTGAGACTGAGTCACGGAGCTCCTGAGGGCAGTGTGGGGTGGGCAGCCTTGGTTTTGTGGTCCCTAATTTACCCTTCTGTGAACTTCCATTCACCCATGGATTTATTTAAATTCCTTATACCACAATAGCCTCGAGAGTCTTAATCTTATGGTAAACCTTTTACAAAGAAGAACACCAAACGATTTCAAGTCTGTATCATGATGACAAGGAAAGAGAAATAGGAAATTGCATTTTTCTATTTGCTTTCTTTAAAAGTGAATGCAGTGCAATTAGATCTAAATTTCTCAAAACTAATGCTCATTAAAATTTTGAAATAATATAACAATCCAAAATGAAAGCAATATCAATTTGTGCAAAGTAGAAACATTTTTCAAAAGCAAAATCAGTAGAGAAATATTTGTACTGGCAATGGTTACTCAAAACAGTCATTTGAATCTCTTGACCCCCAAAGAATGTTCTATTATTGCTGATGTGTTTGGCATTGGCATGATGGAGCCAGGCTGGTATTAGACATTGGCCCTTCTATGAAATTATGGTAGGTAAACTGTGGAGTGGAGAGGTACAGCTATCCCAGAGAAATAACAGGTGTTTGTAAATTGCTTTTTTTCCAAAAAGCCCAATTTGTCCCTCATCTCACCTCCACTTCAGTGTTAACTCTCAAACTATCAGAAATTAAAAGTCACTTGACAATTGAATGTGATTGATGCTACCAGTGGGTCATACTTAGTTCTCCCAGATTCATAGTGTTGCACTATGCTCAGTGACAGGCACAAGAATCCATTCCAGTCGCAAGTCTTTTCCTCTCATATGCTTGTCCAGCAATGCTTGTATTTGTGGAAAAGGTGACTTCAGGGTAGCTATTTCTAAGCTAAAAAAGAAATCCAGGCTGTCTTTCATCTTAGGCACCTTCCTCTTCAATTTAAGAACCAATGGCAATCAATTCATTTCTTTCTTACCAAATACAGACTATTCCAGGTAATAAAGTCCTGTAAGATGAACATTCTTACAATGTTGATGAAACTTGACTTTTACCAGGAAGCTTGGGTAGCTGGCCAGAAAAATGAGTTTACTGAATTTCTTCACAAAACCACATCCCCAACCAGTCAGGAACCACTGTGAGCTTAGAAGTCAATGGTCTCATTCTGCCAGCAGTGGCTCTTATCTGCAAAATGCGCTTTTATGGAGTAGCTGATCTTTTACTGAAGTTAAAATGCTCAGAATTGAATCATTTTTGATAGGTTGAAACATTTGTTTTTCTGATTTGGGAAACAAATGGTTTCAGGTGTGAATCTGTTAGATGATTTTTATCTTCTTTAACAATTAAAATCTAAAAGTGAGGGTTAGAGTATGAGTTATGGCAATACTTTTTAAACAGTAAATTATGTTTTAGATTTGAGATAATCAGATCTCCTGATCAATAAAATGTGCTTAATAGCTCTCCATGTTTATAAAAAGAGTTCTATTAGAGTCAGTTATTTCATCTGTTGTGTATTTACTACATCGTCGTTGTTTTGAATACAGTGAACCATCACTATATAATGTACATATACAAGAGGTGCATAACTATTTGTTGAATGAATGGATGAAGTGATTTACAATATTTAAATAATCTTTTTTATGGTTTGTTCTTCAGAATCAAACCACAGCCAAGTTCAGTTAGCTGAATAGAGAAAGATGTTGCATTTTTCTGGGTTAATAAAATAAAGGTTTATAATCATTTCTCCCTGACTCTAGCAATTATTTAACTCCTTGGAGACCCCTAAAACAGAAGGTTTTAGTTTTTAAAAAGGTATTAGCTTTAAAAATGGGCTTGTTCTGTGTTACAGCCCCCTTTTCTTTTAAGAAATGTAAAATAAAGAAATCCAACTATCCAGTATTATTGATCACTGATAAATAGAGTGCTCATTTTTTGGACAGATTAAAATTATAAGGCTTTCTTCCTCCTATATCCAACTGATACACCTAAATTGTCCCCATTTATTTTGACTATAGTCATGATAATGATAATTTAATAAAACAAGTGCCATTATAAACAAAAGTCAATGACATTTATATAACAGCCTATAATCTTTTTGAAATGAAACAATAATTCTAAAGTTTACTTAAATATACATTAAAAATTCAGTTGCTGTTAGGTTAATATTCTTAGCACATAAAAATGGCATGTAAAGTGATAGGGTCATAACGATGCTTCAGAAAGATTTTCAGTCACTGCATTTGAACCATCTGATAAAATTTGAGTTACTCTAGAATGCATTTTACAAATTTATTTTAATTATTGTGGAAAATATGTTGGTGTTAAGACAACATTTTATACTTGATAAGCCTAACTTATTCTTGATGTTGTTCTCAGTGATCTAAATGTGCTAGTGTTCTTTTAAAAAAAAATTCTACTACAGCTTAGCTGATTTCTAAATGATGACATTTTTGAAGTTGTAATGAGCAATCTATTAAATAGAGTCTATTAGGGTCTTATTGAAACTTAGATTAAGAGATATCGTTGATTAATACGATATGCCCCTTTGTTAATATTATTTAATAAGAAAAATGTCCCAAAATAAAAGCATATGTCTTTAAAAAGTTAGACATATTGCTTCAATATTGCTTGGTGTGTCTATATAAAAATTGCAGCTAGAAATAAAATGTCATAAAGTCTTTCTGATTATGTAAGCAATTTGTCTGAGATCAATCACAAGAGAGCCAAGTGAGAAAGTGTGAATAGTTCAAAATGCATTACCATTGAAGAAAACTTTCAAGTTCATTTTCAATGAAAAGATTAGAAGCATATTCATTTACAAAGGGGAGAGAGCAGGATTACCCAAACTGTGACTGTGATCCTCTCTCTCTTTCTTCCATCCCTCCATCCACCTGTTTTGGATATAATATTTGAATTAATATCTCAATTGGGACAAAGCCAAAAAGAATGCTAGTCAAAAAGGTTAAGAGATGGACAAAATTTCTAAAATTAACATATTTGCTCTTCTGTTATTATGTAAATATTTCTACTCATTAAGCATTTATTTATTGCCTAATATTAAGCTAGGGTTATTTTGTGGAGATAGAAAACAGGTAGAAGACAAGGCTTATGAATTTACAATCTTATTACAGAAATTTGAAGCAATTAGGGAAGACTATCACATCATGTAAAACCACACACTAATAACATATAATTTAGGCATGCAGAAAACTGAAAAATTAATGTTGGTCAAAGTGACCAACCAAAGATGAAACTTGAATGGGTCTTTGGATTGAGTTGGATATCTTTGGGGGAGAAGAAGTGTATCCCTATGGGCTGGAGGAGGCGTGTGTGTCTGTGTGTGTTTACACGGTAGTGATAAAGAATGGAAAATAAGAAAGAGTGAGAGAAGAACCTAGATGGATGAAAACAGAGCTATATCATAAAAGATCTTAATAATGAGCTTTGAATTTGGTCCCTGATAGAGAGACCCTGAAGTTTCTTAAACCGTGGGGTCAAATTCCAAACCACTTTTAAAAAATTGGCCCCATCCTTTTTTTAAAAAATTATTTTCAAACTCTCCTACTCATGAAGATTTTTTTTTTCTTTTTTGGTCAAGTGTCACTGCATAACTGGAACAGCCCTACCATTCTCTCTCATTTCTTATGTGGCTCTCTTTGGTGATTAAGTGCATGCTGCATCCTGGTTTTTGCTGCTAATGGTGAAACATATTTAACTGTGTTTTTCTGTCTTCTGCCATGAAGAAGCATCTAAGGCAGGAAGCTTGGTCTCCATTTCCCTTTATAGTCCTTCTCTGTTCTTTATGATGAACATACTAAAATTGATCATGATTATCAGTATAAGTATAGTTTTAGTTAGTTAAAAATAGAATGGTTCTCAGTTGAATATTTATGAGAATCTATTTTGTCAAGTACATACAATTTAAGTTGGTCTTAAAATTATAACAGGCAGCAAATGTTTCTCAGCAAGACTCAATGCAGTAGAAATGTCTTTCTCTCTTCTTGTTTTTTTCTTCCTGAAAATGACAATTTTTCATGCCCATGACAAAAATACAGCACTGGAACTCAAGTACTGCAGAAAATGCTCAAGACCTTCCAGGCATGACAAATAATAACACCACAGAGGAGAACACAGGTTTTTTTCTGCATGGGAGAACTGAGTGGCATCGTATCTAGAAGCACTGATGATAATAATTGTTCAGAATTTCCAATGCACTGTGTGTATAACAGGACTATCTAAAAATAGGACCATTTGTTTCCTTAAGTTATGAATTCTAAGATGTATGGCTATTTTCCCATACTCTCTACCAACTTCTTTATTGGTAGCTAAAAAGCTACTACCATGATAAGAATAATATCTATTCCAGTTCATTCTCTTAAAAGTTAATAAGCCAAAAGACTCAAAATATTAAAAAGGGCGTTTTATGATAATTAAATCATTTGTTGCTAAAAATCAGGAAGTGTACATAAAATGTACATACAAGCGTCCCATAAATTATAGTGGTTTAAATCTAAGCCTTGGACATAATTTAAATTAATAGGAAAATACTTCTGCACTGGGTTTAATTTAAAAGCCAATGTCTTCATGCATGTAACACATAACAACAAACAAAAAAACTACAAAAAGAAAACTAAATTTATGTTCATTTTGTAATTCTTGAAGACTAAAACTTAAGCTGATACTAGATTTGATTGAAGGATTTATTAAACACCCTGAAGAACTCCTTGCACATAGTAGTATTTATCAAATATCCACTCAAAGTTGGATTACTGTGTAATTGCACATTGTGGCAGTCCTAAAATATGTTCCTAAATTTTATGATTCTTATGTCTACACAGAAACTTGAAACAGACTTAGTGCCCTCTAAAAGAAGTCCATGAATTAATTATAATTGAGGATAAAACATAAAAAGGAAATAACATGAATACAATACAATAAAAGGAATAACAAAGTACAAATATCCATAATTTGGTCATTTGAAATGAAAGCAGAGCATCAGGTCTTCCTGATTAAAATTAAAAGTACTATGATGAAGTTAGCACATGAATAAAGCAGAAGCCCAGTGAAAGATTATTTTAATGTGTTATGTATATTCACCAGTGTTGATATCAACAAGCTGGGATCACTTTGGGCCTAAACTATTTAGGTAGAAATCTAGTTAGCTGAAATACTATACACAGGAAGTGTCCTTCAGTGGACCAGTGTCAGCTGTGGGAAACTGTGTTGGTTAGGAATAGCTGTGTCATTAATGTCCTGGGAACATCAGTGACCCAGATAGGCAAACCATAGATTTTTCCAAGCCAGAGGAATTTTTAGAGATCAGGCCCCTTCACTATACAGTTGAAGGAACTAAAAGGTCAAGTTAATTGACCATGGCCTGTAGCTGATCGGCACCCCACTTGCTAATATTCAAAGTGACTCTTTTCCTGACCGCACAGGATAATTAAATAGAAACTACGTTTGCTGAAACCACAGACACCACCAAACAGGCATGGGAGGATGACAGTAGCTATTACTTTAGAAGATGGAATTACTTTGATACAACTGCAAATTGAGTAAGAGGTCAAACAAAAAGAAGGAAGCTTAACCAGGATCAAAGCAGGGGTTCAAACTAGCAGAACAATAGCTTACAAAAATGCAGGGAAGTATGTCCAGGAGTGTAAACAACTAACTGTGAGTCAAGAGTTAGAAAAGTGAAGGGACCACGTGGATGCAAAACCAAGCAAACAGTACTTGCAGGGTAATTCTACCATTATATTCTCTATGGATCAGCCCTTGTAATAGAAGGCTAAGGTGAAATTTCAGAGAAGGAAAATAAGTGTAATTAATTAGGATCCGTACTGGAAATAATGGTCCTGGAAGGTGGACCTTTAAAGGGAAATTAAACAGACTCCAGGAAAAAATTTTACCCAGCCTACGATAATTACCTATTTTAAATCTCCACTTCACATAGAATGTGACAAAACTAGGTAAAACTCTCCACCTGGTGTGAGTTGTGTAACCCACTTTTAAAATCTGAGCAATGCTCTTTTAAAAAGTTATTTGAAAAATCAGATGGAGTCTCCAGTTTCTGTGGTAATACAATCCTATATGAAAGCAGAGAGGGGGATTACTACTACTACTATTCTTTGCTTCCTTCAGATTCTCAGTGGGAAAGAAGACAGGACAGTAAGGTCGAGCTGAATTCTGAAGGCCTGGAGCTCTGTCTCTGTTCAGTCGCTTCTGCTCCCATCAGTCTCTAACCTTGTTTAGCTATTTCATTCAACTCAACAGCACCACCACCAGCAGCAACAACAATAACAGTAACAATAGCCAACACTTACTGAAGGTTTACTCTGGGCTGGCTACTGTGCTAAGTGCTTTATGTCTATGTTTTGCCAACATATGCAAGTTATTCAACTTCTCATGTTTTGACTACATGTACAAGTTACTCAGCCTCTGTGCTTTAGTTTCCTCATTTGTAAAGGATAGATAATAACAACATCTACTTAGTGTGATAATCAAATGAGTGAATATGCAAAGTGTTTAGAACAGTGCTTGGTACATAGTAAGCACTTAATACACAGTAGTTATTATTTTAATCTTATTTAGTCTTCAAAGAAAATCCTTAAAAGTACTTGCTGCTGCTACTTAGACCCCAATTTACAGATATAGAAGTTGATACTCAAAGAGTTCAACTAACTCGGTCAAGACATAGTAAGGGACAGAATAAGGACATAAATGGCCAAATTTCATGCTTTCTAACCACTACTCCATGCTGGTCTTCCTAATTCAGTACCTAAAATCCAGCCATACCATGGAAACTTCTCTGGTCAGTGGATCCCTGTGTTGAATATATCATGAGCTTTGAAATCTCTTTGCTTTCTGTACATCTTGTTATTCCCTCTGTCTGAAATGGCTTTCCAAGCTTTGTCAAGCACATGAAATTAGAATTATCCTTCAAGATTTAGTTCAATTGCCACATTTTGTATCTCACCTTTTTTCTCTCACTTTCACAGAGTTAATTGCTTGTCTGTGTTCCTATAACACTTACCTCACAGATCTCTCTCACAGCACTTACCACATTGTCTCATAAATTGTTTATGTCTCTGCTGCTAGATGGTGAACTAAGAAGCAATCACCCACAGTAAAAAGTATAATTTGTTTAGGATGCTGGACTCTGCTAAGGACTCACTGGATACACTCACTGAATCTTCTCTATTACCCTCGAATCTAAGTACCCTTTTTACTGAAGAGGCGTAGAAAGGTTAAGCAATTTGACCAACATCATACATGAAGTAGGCACACAATAGATGATTGTTGGATTGAATTATATCTAAGTAAAAATGCTTACTAAAAAGGATCAAAAAATTCCTTTGTTCACTGAAGAAATGAACTCTCAATTTAACATTTCTTTGATGGAGGAGAAAACAAACTTTTCTTTCATCTACCTATTCAGATATTTTCTCCCTGAAAGCTATGAAAAGAAACAACTAATTAGCTTTAGCTAGCTCAAGCCTGACTATCAATTCATCTTTTAAAAAAAGTAATATTATAGTCACTTTTTCCTAAACTGTAGTGTAATAAATGACTTGCTCCTTATCCTACTATCTTGAGTGCCCATATGAGTTAAATATAATTTTATTGTCTGTTCAAAACCAGAACTTGCATTATAGTATCAGTGTTAATATTTGTGTCAAGAACCTATTAGTTTCCAAATACAAAGAGAAGAAAAATGCACTGTTTTCTGCCTCCAAGCCAAACTTAGAAACCTATGTCTTTCCGAGCATGAAGTTGTCCTGTGATCCCAGAGGGAGCTGGGGAGCTGGCTGCAAATGCCAGGTATGAGCAAATCCCAAACCCCAAACCACCTGTGGCTTCTTTGAGGCCTTTTTTCCCAACCACTCAGAGGGAAACACATTTTCCTTGCTTTCCTCTGGGGGCCTTTCAGGGCACCAGGCCTTTTATTAACTGTCTGATATAGGGGGAGAAAAACTGGCTTTAACAGCCTTTCACCCCAAAGGGTTTGAGCAGCTAATGGACATCATCCCTTTGGCAAAAGGAGATGATGTAGAAGTTCCTTCCCCATTAAAAAAAAAAAAAAAAAAAAAGGACATACTTATATAATATTTTTATAAAATTAAAGTCTTTTGGTTTTAATATACCTTTTAGAGTCCGTTAAATTGTAGCATAAGGGCAAAAGCAGTTACTAAAAAAAGCCACCAACAAATAAAAAAAGGTCTCTGCGTTGCTTCAGTTCTCAATGTCTTTAACTTATTTAATTGACGACAAAAAAGCTAGTCATATCCAAATGATACCTTAATTTTAACCACTACACAGACTAATTATGATTTTGTGCCTTAAAATCGAGCAATTCTACCATTTTAATGTGGTATAGAAGAAGTTTCCGAGGGAATTAGGAAAGTCACAGAACACTGACATGCCCACAGTTGACAATAACAACAAAAACTTTCAGCAGTAAACAATTATCTTAGCAGATTCTGAAATTTCCATTCAAAACATTTATAAGAGAATATTAACAAACATGAAAACAATGTATTTTTTGCATAGAAAAACAAACTCACACGATTTTGGAATCATAAATAACCAACAACTCTGGTAACCTTCTACCTTGATTAATGTCTTCAGCCAGTATTTGAAACATCACCATTTATTATCTTAGTATCTTTCTTTTCTTTTTAATATGGAATTAACGTAAGCAATTTTTTGTTTAAGAAACAATGGCCTAAAATAATGAAACCAGATAAATTTATCTAATGACATAGACAAAGAAGTGAAGAGTTTTGATTCTAATTTGCAACTGTCCTATAATTCCAGTTGCAACACAACTCATTATTTCATGGCTTAGCTGGAAGATGTATGTCTATATAATTCGAAATATGTTTCATTGTGGCCTCAATAGAAGTAAATTTTGGAGGCTAACTATTTAGCTGATTGGGGATTAGGAAGTTTTGGTGTAACCTCAATTAGGAGCAAAAAAACACTGATGGGGTGGCATGCTTTAATAAGAAAAGATATGCACCCTTTCTTACAAGTTACACCCATTTTTGTGGGGACCATGAGAGACCCCCTGAGAGTCATCACAAGATGCACAAACAAGTTCTTCCTTTGATTGCATTTTACCCAGGCATTCTCATGCTAACTTGCAGGAAGGTATGAGTTGGGCAGAAAAAACTAACCTCTGTGTCTCCTGAAAAAAAATGAAATAGCTTTCTTGTGGAAGTAGCCAGTCAGGACACAAAGGGAACTTTGACATTTAGGTTTCGCTGCTACTTTGTAGATAGAAGTGACAACATGGGAACTGGTTCCAAAACACAACATAGTGATTCATCTAAGTGTGGGTGTAGAATGAGGGGGGAGAAGGGGGAGTTCCCTCTGAGTTGAGGGAGTATGAAATACAAAAAATCCCAAGGAACACTGGGCAAAGAGAAGATATAAGGCACTGAAGTCAAAATGGAGAACAGCCACCGTATGGCCATTAATACCAAGTTCATTTTAGGAATGTTTACCATATTAATACTCATAACTCACTGTTACTACTACAGTTATTGTTTCTTTCCCACAAAATTAGGAAATCTTAATGTGAGACTGTTCTGCCTTGTTTTCCAACATGCTCTCAGCACCAACTCAGTGCCCAACATATATTTGTTGAACAATTAAATAAATGAATAAACAATTCAGGTAGCATTCATGGAAGTAGAGGCCATGAATCCAAGTGGCCATATCCATGTGTTAACATTGACAAACCTGTTAACTTTTATAGAAAATGCTGGAGTTGAATCCAACCGGCTAACATTTGATAGAGGTAATTCAGTCAATAGGTTGTCCTATCTACAAAATTTTTTTTCACCTAATCACTATAGTTAATTTTGTGTTACTAAATGAGGCTTCTAGGGGGAACTGGGCAAGTTACTCACCTCCTTCTGCTTTAGTTAATATCTGTATAGGATTCCACATTCACAGACTGAATGTCTAGCTTCAACAAGGCATCTCACAAATCCACTGTGCACAAACGGAACCAGGTGAGATAGCAAAAATGCATCCATCCAAACACATCACCACCATTATGGAAAACGATTTAAAGACTATTCAGTTCAGATCTGTAATTAGTCCAAGAGGGACACATTATCATTGATAATGAGTCTTTCTCATAGGGAAGTTGACACACCCAGTGAGGATATATTTTTTATGGGTTGAAGATTAGTAACATCCAATACTGTATTTTGGAATGGATGCCGAAATAGATAATGTGATTTGGTCATTAAGACACTGAAGCACTTTTATTTTGTATGATGACTATTATTGCTCATTGACTTAAAAATGGTATTGATTTACTGGGGATGTGTCTTGTCCACTGCTTCTCCCCAGCCCGAAATGCCAAGTTAGCCAGGAATAGGCTTAAATAGTAGTCACTACACTTCAGACTCTCTTATTGATTGCTGGGGCTAGTCACTTACCAAAGACGTTGGACTCTATTACTCCAAATATTTAGGTGGAGGCAGGCAGCTTCACTTGGCTCTTGTGCTTGACATCTCAAGCCCCCTTTCTTAATCCATACCTCAGTTTTCTTATCTACGCAATGGAGGATAGTGTTGGTGAAACTTATTCTTTCAGGTTTTAAGATTATTGCTGAATTTTCTACTGGTTGCTGGTGATATTTGAACCTCTAAGCAAAGTTCTTCATAAGTATAATCATTGTAATTAGGTCTCTACTGTAATTTTTTTGAGTTGGAAACATAGTGTTATCAGAACATCTTTTTGATAACATTTCCTTTATTGTATGTTAGATAATGATTTTAGTAACAAGGAGAGTTTATAACTAGATCTAATTCACTATTGTGCACTAAACTTTGTCTCAAATCCAATCAACTTTGGTGTAAAGTAAAAATAAAGTAAAAATGCTCACTAAATCATGGCTCGGACTGTCCTCATTTTGAGCAAAACTGAATAGTTGCATATATCAGTGAAACATTTCATTGATTTTTTTTCCTTATGTATATTTATATTGATATTCTCTTTACAGAAGTACTATAGCAATAAGGAATTCTATTCCATTAGATTCCTAATCTTATTTTTCAAATACTAAAAAAAAATAATAACAAAAAACTCACAAACAAAACAAAGAAAACAACAGAAAACAAACAAAAATAACTTTTTCAGGTTGTGTCATGTTATTGTAAACCATTCTTACAAGTTACATATTTAGAACCTCAAATTTCTATTGTACTATGCTCCAAATTAAAGGGTGATATTTATATTAAAATTCGGAATCAACCAAGCAGGTATATATCTCTAAATTCTACTGGCATGTAAGAACATAGGGATGATTATGATAAGCTACCAAATCATACTTTTACAGATAATATTATGTCAGTTTATCAGCTTTATGTTCACAATAATTCTATACATTTCCAGTTCCAGAGTATAGTAGCTACAAAAATCAAAAAACAAAACCATAACAAAGCTACTCTTCTTAATTTGTGCTTGCCTGCCAGATTAAAAAAAATTGTTATGTGCCAAAAATGTTTAACTTATTCCAAGGAAATTAACAGGCTACACAGGTAAATTTTGGCAAATGCAACTTTATATTGAAGTTCACACATCTGTATCTTAAAGAATGAGACTCACAGACTCTAATGTATTTCTAAAATACCAGAAATCATATTATAAGCTTTCACAAGTTAAAACTGAAATAATTTAAACGACCAATACACTGAATGTGCAGAAAGTATAAACAAGACTGTGCCTTCTGTAGAATAAATGCTTCACAAATTGTGCAGGATGTCATACTAAGGCTGTGGTCTCCCCTTGACAGCTGACTTAAAATATAAACATACAGCAACTGCCTGCTTCTTAGAACACTCTAGAATACGTAGCACACCTCAGAAGAAAATCTCATTATTTCAGTGATGTGCACTTTAATTTTCAAACCATGTGAGGAAAAATGAAAAAGAGTATTAAATGATCTTCCATGCACTTCCAAATGCATGACCATGACCAGTTACTGATTTGATTTCCCATGACTATTTGCTCCAATGCTAAGTAAGATGAAGGATACTAGATAACCCCTTAAGGCAACATGTGTTTATTCTGCATTATTAGAACTACTCAATTGTGACCGACTGGTACCATCAATGTTGCCTCCCACACCAACATCTAGCATTTGTAAAATATAAATGAATTGGAAAAACCTTATACCAAATCAACAAAAACCACATAATACAGTTCAATGCTAGCAATTTCACTAGTAGATAAGGAAAGTGGTATTTAGAAATAGTAATGTATTAATACAAAAAAAGTAAACTGTAATTGGAACCAATATACTGCTTTGGAATGCTCCCCAAAACTTACAAGGCGGTTTTTTAAAGTGTGATATTCCAATAATTCATGGCACGTCTTTAGTGGATTACAGTACTTTAAGTCCCCAAATATATTAGTCTCTGCAAAACAATAATAGTATGAAATGTTTTAAAGTCTTCAAACTTCTAAAATTAGTTTTTATCAACACATTTACCTCATGTCAACTTAATTTATTAAGATGTCCAATGCTAATTTTTTTGATGTTTTTTTCATATGTAGTGATATACACAGCATTTAGCACTGATACTTAGCACCTGCTACTTTCATTATCTAGTTTTTGACCACATAAAGAAACTTAGGGCAGTGGTTCAGTCCTTTCTTAATTACAAACCTTCGTCGGCAGTCAGCAGGATCACTCTGAGATTTAAAGTAGGATTATAGGTGAACTATTGCAAAGACTGCAGAATGTTGCCCAAATCCTTATAACTGCTGATCCCATTCTTGAATTTCTTCTCAAGATATGGCTACAGGCCACAACTGCTCAGCAGAGAAGGTTAGTGTTTCACAAGGCTAAAGATTTACAGATGCTCCCTCATATAACACAGTAAGGTTCCCTTGGTAACCTGGATTTTCTGCAGTAAAGAAGGGTTGTGCTGAAACAGCGCCTCAGCTCCCTGTTGGAGAAAATGCAGACAAAAGGATTGATTCCTGCTTGGGCAAAACTCATCCAGACAGCAGCTGTTAGAAATCCCCCTGGTACTACAGGCCCTCTTGCAAAAACTCTCCAATAACAGGCCACCAGGTAGGGGCCCCACAAGGTTAGAAAGAGAAAAGTCATTATGTAGAACATTCTGCTGATTCTTTTCTCCATTTTGAACTCGTCTAAGACCAATAGCCTTCTTCTGCCAGTGGTGTTTGCGTTTTGCCTGATGCCCAGCAAGGTGGGTGGTGTGGGACCCCTTCCAAATCCTGCCAGCCAATTGGCAGCTGCCTGGCCACTGGCTCCAGGACCATGAAAAGTCCAGTTCTGGCTGACGGCTGCTACAAACTGGACTGGCTTCATTTTCCTTCGATCGTGGACAAAAAATATCAGCTTGAGGTAGACAAGCTGTGTGGCTAGGAGGATGAGAGCAAGGAGCAGCATAAATCCTAAGGAATCATTAGCCCTGAAGGAGCGATGTTGGAAGGTGCATTGATCTTCCTCCCTAATGAATGAGTAAGTGCCCACGTCTAACACTGGGGGAAATGCCATGGCCACAGATAGAGTCCACACCATACAGATCACAGCCAGACACGTCCAAAAGGTCAGCCTCTTTGTATAGAAGCGGTGATGGGCGATAGCTAAGTATCTGGTGACACTGATGCAGAAGAGCATGAAAGCAGTGTGGAAACAGGACAAAACCCCCAGAAAGGCAATCACTTTGCAAGTCAGTGTCCCATAAGTCCAGGTGGAGCCATTTTTGACAGAGTTGAATACAAATGGAAAACAAATTGCAGATCTGAGGATATCTGAACAGCAAAGATCCAACAGGAAGTAGTAAGGTGCTCTATGCAAGGTTTTATCTTTCACTAGCAAAATGGAGATCAGGAGGTTGCCCACTACGCTGACTCCTATTATGAAACCCAAGGAAGTCAGTTTTAGAAAGGCTGTTAGAGGCGAGAGATTTTGCAAAATGTTGTCAGCTGCATGGCTATAGTTCGCCATAGATGGATGGAGGATAAGGATACAGCCTCAGTCAAGTCTCATGATCTAGATATAAGAACAAGGAAAAGATAGATCCATACATTTTACTGAAAATGTAATCCACAAAGAGAACTGATCGGATCTGCAGTCATGTTTCCTCTTTTCTTCCATTTGATTTGCCATCAGAATATCTGGAAAAAAAATGAGCTATCAGTTCTTAAGTTAACAAGCAATGATGTCAGATAGTGCTAACAAAAAGCTGTTCATTTATGGGAAGCAAATAAAGTTTTAATTTTGAATACTATTATTTGATTTACTAAGTATTTTTGCTTGAGATTTCAGAGAATTGGCTGGTTTAGTTTTCAAGCTAGGCGAATTTTTAAAACGTCCCTATTTTGGAGAACATATATTTGATTTGGTAGCTCTAGGAGAGAAGAAATAAGATGTTCCACGGTTGTAAAATGTGCCAGTCAAGGAATTAATCACTAGAATTGCAACGGAATCTACAAGATTGCTAATAGGAGACAGAGAGACTGCCTACATTTATTTGAGATCTGTTAGTATCCTGTCACTGCTTCACAGGCAGCTTCTTTGCTGATGTGGAGCCAAAGAACCTGTGCAAAATATGTCTTTTAACTCAAGTGCCACTATCCATGCTGCATAAGAGTATTTGTTGATTCATCTTAAAGCAAAATTTCAAAATTCGACTTCAAAATTAATAGAAACTTGTCCCAAAATTCGATGTGATTTAATCTTTTGTCTTTGCCTCCTACCCCACCCCCCCATTTCTGACAAATCTATTCTCTTTTAAGCCCACATGATTAGTAAAAATGGTTAATGTAAATATTGGCCAGGGAAACACACCCAGAGGAATAATGCACTTCCATTTGTAAATCTTGGCCGCCTGGATTCAAATGAATATAACATGAACCTGTATTTCCTGGGCAATTAAGCCTTTCCCATTTACACTGAGCATCTTTGTTGCAAATCACAAGTGGCTTCATTTTAAAGCAAAATGCACATTGTCTCCTAGGTGCCTGGGAGCCACACCAGGGACATCGGCTTCCTCTGTTATTCCCACGAAGCGTGTTTCCTTTGCCACTTCTCACTCGCCCGGAATATGCTGATGGAAGCCCAGGCAAAACTGCGTTCGATGATTTTAATTTCCCCACCGGTACATCCCCGGGTAAATACCGATCGCATCATGCAACATTACGAAACCTGAAATCTGCCACCCCTGGATTTATAATGGGGGAGGGGGGTGGAGGGGGAGAGGGAGAGAGACATGCATTACATACGCGAAGATGGGGAGAGAGATTGCCTCTGTGCTGCAAGGGAACCGTTCCCGGTGGTTCGCAGTCTGATATTCCTCAGTCTTGAAAGGCTTTCCAGAAATGGAGCTCTCAATAAACCCTACTGAAGATGCATTGTCTGACTGTACTTCCATTATGCAGTTTATTGTCAAAAAAAAAAAGAAAGAAAGAAAAACCCCTCAGGGAGGGCTCTTTCCCGGTGAACCTGCAGTTTCATCAACACAGTGCATCCCACCCCCCGCCCCCAAACTTAACCGAGAGTATATCCTCCTACCTGTTGGTGTTGGATATCCCGACAGACTATAGCTTCTTCTTTCTATAAATTGCTGATTTTTTTTTTGCCTTAGTGCCTTGACTGAGCATCCAGGCAGGGCTCGGCGGCGCCTGCGCGCTGGAGCCTCCTTGAGCTCCAGCCGCGTCCTCCCCTGTCGCAGCGGCACCGTCTCCCCCAGTAACGCAGGGGCCGCGGCGGCGGCGGCGGCGGCGGCGGCGGCGGCGAGGGCGGCAGCAGGGGCGCTTCAGCCTCTGTGGAACCCACAGGAGCCCCTACCCGTCTCCAGAGCTGGCTGGGTTTATTGAATGCCCTGTCCAGCGCAACTGCCCAAATGCAGCTTTTGTCCCCTTGTGGCTGCTTCTGAACTTTTCCCTCCCCGCATTGGAAGTGGGGGCTTGGAAAGGCTTGTTTAGGATCTCAGGCCCATCCTCTGCTCTACGGCAGCGCACGAGGAAACCACCGTGTCCAGGACGCCCGCCCCCTCCCCAGCTTCCTCGAACCCTTGCCTTCCCCAAACATTTTTTTTCCTCTTTCTTTTAGGGTGGTCCAAAGCTTTGGAAGCTTCTTATAGATTTCCTCTTAAATGATTTCTCCAGCTGACCTTTGAATTTGCAGGTTAGCTGGAAAAAGAAAGACATAAAAGATTTTTTTTTAAAAAAAGAATGACAGAAAGTAAATAAATAAATAAGTAGAAGTACAGTCAAAAATCTTGTCAATGGGGAAGAAAGAAAGCAGGTTAGGGCAGCCCTGCCTTTGTTAGTCATCTTCTATTCTCGAATGCACGCAAATATGCGTATAAGTAGGAAGAAGCTAAGTTCAGAGGACAACTACAAAATGATTTACAATCAGTCTACCTTAACGGGTATGACTAAAGAATCAGCCTTGCAAAATTTTTAAATGGCTATTCCTAGCATTCCACCCCACCGCGCAACAGCCTTTCTTTTCTCTTCTTGCAAGTTCGTCTGACCAATAGAAGGGTGATGTCAAAGCAGTTGTGTGTGTGAGTTTCCTTTTCCTCCCTTTGTTATTACAGATTAATAATACTAGGAAAATAGCAAATACATAAAACTTACACCAGTCCAAAGGGTCCGATGATATCACAGACACCACATAACCTGACACATGGGAGCTTAGGGTTGCCTCTAGAATCATGCATTTTCTGATTTTACCATTTCCGAAGAGTTTTGTTGGAGGGCTGGTATAAGATTTTAAGCGACAACCCCCTAACCAATCCAAAACGAACAGACATGCTTTCATTAATTCCCAGTGTAAAACGTCTGCTTCTCTTCCTGCATGCTTATTGCTTTATAATAATCTGTTAATGAAACAGAAAAAATAAAAATCTTCTCTACAGTAATAATTTGATCTCGAGACAGCAGTAAAATACCTCATTGCTGGGTGGTGAGATTGTGACATTCGGGGGAACTCAAGCCAATCAGCGTACAGATAATATGGGTTAATTTACATATTGTATTTCTATTGGACACGCTGAGGTAAAGCTTTCTCTGTTTAAAGCTTGATGTCACAGTCGTTACACAAAGCCCCTATGTTGGTAATACTGAAATGATGTTAAATTTCCCTGATTTGTTTTTTGATGTATTAAGTCCATTAAAAAATGGATAATAATTTGTTTTTTGAAAAAGAATATACACAAGGCACTTAACTTTGGCATTCCCTTAACTCAGAAAAATCAATCCTACAGCAATGCTGGAAGTAACTTGAGACCATTTCCATTCAAGTAAAGCATTCCACTTTTTGCAAAACAAATGAATTCAGAAGAATTCAAACTATAATGGTAGTTTACAACTTCTAAGTAAAATTTCAAATGTGTTTTTATTCACCTGGTTCTTCTTTGCTTCCCAAATAAGTGTTTCAATGTATTTTGCAAAAAGTTATTATTTTCTACCTTTTTACAGTTAAAAAAAAACTATAGAATAAGAGACTTAAATAAGTTTGCTGAAGATTCAAGATTGGCCAGATGTTAGGTTGTATGGGGGAAAACCTATTTAAAAGTAAATTAAAAGGGTGACTGCCCAGCCAGGCCATGAGGCAATAATTTACTCTGCCAAAAGGTGTACGGCCAACATCCAAGGGTTTAACTAGACTTATGCTTTAAGAAGCAGATATTGATTTCTTAAAAATGAAGGAGGGAGTGTGTGTGTATGCAATATTCTTTCTTATCCTCACCTCAGGATTTACTAGAGCTATTTGTTTTCCTTTGCAATTGAGCACAGTTATATCGACTAGTTCTTCAGTTTTTCCAACTGTTAGATGATAATGTCATTTTCTTGCCTCACAAGGGGGCTCAAGAAATTAATGAGATATTTTACATCTAGCTCATTAACTCTACTGGAGAAAACATTGAAATCTGCATCTTCCATCAACAAAGATTTTTAAAAACTATTTAATAGCTGACAAAATTGTCATATTAACTACAAATACTCAAATGTAAAGCTATTGCTTCAAATTGTTTAGATCATAGGTTTATTTGATCTTAACTAACATATTTTTTGAATCCTTGTATCAGCAAACCTAGAAAAGTTGGTTTTCAGGTTAAGAATAAAGGAGAAAAGCAAACACAACAAAACTATACATCCTAATCCTTGGGTTTGAAGGATTCTAAAGGTTTTCAAGTTGTTGCCATATTATGTATATTATATTGATCAGTGTATTAGGAAGACTGATACAATTTGCTTAATTTGGTTCTTATAATAAGCATATAAAATTTTATTTAAAAAAGCAATGGTCTTCTTTTCAAAATTAATCAGTTTCAGATGTTTGCCGAGTGATACACAGTCTTATGATGGACAAAGGCAGTGTTTCTGTTCTATGCATTGTTTATGTGAAAATATGTGTCAGAAAATAACTCTTGGTAAATGCAAAGAGCGATAGACTAAAATAAAACTTCTTAAGAAACTTTTTTTTAGTTAAAAGCAGGATTCATTGAGAAGACAGAGAGAGGGAACCCGACAGGGTTGCCCAAGAAACTATTTTTAATCAATCGTTTAAAATGCCTTCTTTTCTACTTAAAGCTTAAAGCATATCTCTTTGGGGTTCTCAACTCTTAAGAGCATTTTGTAAGTTTTCTGTTAGCTCTCTTGGTAGGAAGGCTCCCATTAAAGACTGTGCATACTAAAATACAGTATTATTGGATACATACTTATGTGGTGTATCTATAAAGACAAGCATGACTGTGGTTATTATAAAAATTACGGTAATGGAAATTTGGAGGAGCAAGAAGTTAAGGAATAGTGACTGGTGTAGGGGGCTTAGAGTTCTGGAAATTTTCTATTTTTTTCTACTTCATGATTATAGGGGTGTTCACTTTGTAACCAATCATTGAACTTAGCATTTTTGTTCGGTTTCTTTTCTGTATATGTGTTTATATTTCACAATTAAAAAGTTTAAAACTAAACCAAAACAAACAAAAAAAAGACTGTGCATAGAAACATTTTCTAATAGATTATTCCAGAATAACTGCTACCCTGGGATGAGTGACCAATGGAAAGGGAGATTGTATATTTACATTTTGATAATGGTTCTCACATGTTAGTTGCTGTAAAAAAAAAAAAAACTGATGCTTTCACAGTAATATCTAAGTAGCTGAAAGTTTCTAGGGCAATGTACTCACCTACTTGAGGAGCAGAATGTTGACAGAATATACAAGATCTAAAGAATTACCACCAGATCTTAAAATTTCTTGCTCAAAAGTCCGGAATAATCATTATTGTGAACATCCCAAACAGTGAGATGCCTTCAGAATTTTAATTAGTTTTTAAAAGATTAAGAATCTGGCATGTTTCTTTCCAAAATACTGAAAGGTTCATTTTATAAAATTTTGTTTCTGCTCTGCCACGAAACAGGTTTCAAAGTGTTAATAGAATTTTCATTTTTAAATGTTAAAGTTAGTATCTCTAAGAGCTTCCTTCTCAACTTAATGTCCAGACTTTTGAAAACTCAGTGATTTTCTTTCTCTTGCCTTTATGTTAACAATTTTCTCCCCTCTGAAAACTTTAAGACTTGTTCCTTTGTTTATTTAACAAACACATGCTGAGCTCCTCCTATTCCATATGAGGCATTGTGCTAGATATTGCAAGAAATAAGAAATCAAGCTGGGTGCAGTGGCTCACGCCTCGAATACCAGCACTTTGGGAGGCCAAGGTGAGAGGATTGCCTGAGCCCATGGGTTTGAGATCAGCCTGGCCAACTTGGTGAGACCTCGTCTCTACAATAAATCAAAAAGGTAACCAGGTGTGATGGCGCGCATCTGTAGTTCCAGTTATTTGGAAGACTGAGGCAGAAGAATTGCCTGAGCCCAGCAGGTCAAGGCTGCGGTGACCGTGAGTGTGCCACTACACTCTAACCTGGGCGACAGAAAAAAGTCAAGCAGTAGGACCAGTTAACAGGCTGTTGCGTGTGTTTAGGTGAAGCCTGAACTGGTGGAAGTGGAGAGGGAGAAATGAACAGAAACGAAGGGATGACTCTGACTAGTAAGTAGAGCCATGTTTCTTGTCAAGTGATTAGATTACAAAAGCAAAACAGGCCAAAGGGTGAGAATTGACTCTCAAGTTTGCACCTTGGAGAACTGGAGGCAGAAGACATGATGATCCAGAGGTTAAAAAAAGGTTATATAGAAAGGAGCTGGTTTCATAAGGAAACTAATGAGGTAATTTTAGACATATTCAATGTGAAATAGTGGTGGAATATATATATATATTTTTAGAAAGCAGGATTTATTGAGAGGCTAGAAAAGCTCCCAGAGCAGGAGGGGACCCAAGGGGATTGCCCTGGTGGAATATTTAAATGTTGTGTTATACGCGGTTGGAATAAAGATCCCATATTCAAGACATATTTATATTTGACAGAGGAACTTGGGGAATTCCTGGGTGTCATTGCCAGGGGATCGATTGTTGAGAGAGAAGAAGGTTGAGGTTAAACAAATAAACAAATTTGCCCATTCCTCTCTACCTGGACAAACCAAAAAACTAAGGGAATGGCTACCTTTAAGAAACAGGAAGGATCAAGGAAGAACCAAAGGTAAAACAAACTGAAAGGAAGGAGGGACATCGATGTCATAGATTCTGAGGGAGGAGAGAATTTCAAGGAGGGAGTAGTTATGAGTGGAAGTTGTGAGAAGGAGATTTAGAAGAATGACAGATGAGAAGATATTCTTGAATCTGGTGATGCGGAAAATCATTAGCAATCTTCGAGAAAGCAGTTTCAGAAGAGAAAGTCAGACTGCAAGGGATTAACAAGTGAGGGGCACAGGCTTAAAGGCTTATAAGGTCAGGCTAAGAAACTACTTTGCTGTTAATGACAGCACTGTCTCAGTGATAAAGGTTTGAATGAATTCTCTTGATGTTTTATGAACAAAGTGATAGATATTTAAATAAATATAGCATGCTTTCTTCTGGAAGTCTTTAAAACTCTTCTTCTGTTGCTCATTATTTAAGTGTGATCCTGTGAATGAGAACAAATGCAAATTTCCCTCCTAATGCCTGGTAAAACTTTGTAGCTTAGAGAAAAAGCCTTTGGTCTGTTAAAATATTATAAATTGTCTCATTAACCTTTGCCTTATTTTTTTCTTTAAATACAGTTAATCTCAACCATAAAAAGAAAAACAAAAAAAGTTATCCCCATGTGGGTATGGCATGTGTGCACACATGAATATGTTTTGGGTGGTAGATGGGGAGAACAAGCAAGTGTTGGAAAAAGGATTAAGAAATGTGATGTTAATTTAATATTCAGGTTAATGGAGAGTCACACATATCTTACATGCATTGTAAATTTTCATAAAATAAAAAATGCAATATAATTTTTAAAACTCTGTAAGTATAAGGTATTTTTTCTTTGATTATTCAGAAGTTATCTCAATCCTTCAGTGCATTAAGGCCATTATGAGGAGCCAATATTACAAGATAATAAGAGCAGATTATGGTTATTTAAGCTTTAGTGGTGTTTAGCTTTTTGACAAATGGGCATAAGTAAAATGTGGCTGAAAGTTAAAGAATATTACCTTAGACTTTACTAGAGGGGCTTCCCATATTGACTGTCCAGACCT
The DNA here is from genome assembly GCA_963574415.1 of Tarsius wallacei. Taxonomy (NCBI): domain Eukaryota; kingdom Metazoa; phylum Chordata; class Mammalia; order Primates; family Tarsiidae; genus Tarsius; species Tarsius wallacei. The sequence goes on along the minus strand of CAUYQG010100645.1, from coordinate 10,917 downwards.
ACATCCTGATTCACCCTCCCACTTTCATTTTTCTTAATGTTTAAACTTTTTAATTTTCTTTTTACAGAGTAATAAACTTATAAAACACAAAGACAAAATTCCCACCCCTCATAAATGTGGTTGCTACTTTAATCTGGTTAGCATTTGGTTAAAGTGGAAGTGTGCCTAATTTTACATTAAAATGGACTTTATGAAGAATAAGTCCCAGGGTAGCATTATTTTATCCATTTAACAAATATCCTAGTCCTATTATTTTGGCACACAGAGAGCACTGGGCACATTTTTGTTGAATAGGTGATTATGAACCTACTGCATAAAAGATACTGTGCTAGGCTCTGTGGAGGAGGAAACAGAAGGAAAAAGACAATGACACAGGCTCCAACTGAACTCAAACGTTGGGATAATTATTTGCATGTTGGGCAGAAAGGTTTTTTGGCCAAGGATTTACTCTGGATTTGGGGGAATTTTGTTTGCTTTTTAGACTTATTACATTAGCTTTTACATGATTCCTTATTTGCTTTACTACTCAGTAATTTCAAACCATTTCCTAATAACTTAATGTCTCTCATACAGATTATGAGCCAAGAGCAGATATTTTATGCATTGAGCTCCTAACCTGGAGCTCAAATACATGACAAAATATCTGCAGCTTTTATCTGGCTTTGGACTTATGATCGTTAATTTTTTAACAGCCAAAAGGGTAGCATATCCTGGAAAAAATAAAATAAAACCAGCCTGATTTATTAATACAGAAGTAAAAAACTCAATAATACAAAAATAAATTTTAACATGATGAGTACATTCTGCTCTAATTTTACCTGTGTATTATTCACAATTAACTATAGGACAAAAAGCAAAGGGGTTAAAAGAGAAACTGGTCATTTAGCTACTTGAGAACAGACTTTGCAAGGATGTTATTACTCAGGTAAAAAATCAGGTTATCTTTTGTTGTTATTCTTTGTCTGCCTTTTATGAGATACTTCTTTGCTTCTTTACTAGGCATAAATTAGAGCTGAATATAAGTTCTTATATAAAATAGTGCTGATTCATCTTACTAATTGAATGTGATAAAAAAGCAACCAGCCAAATCATTCTATAAGTCTTCTTAAGCTTGAACACAGTCCAGAGCTGATAATAGAGTTTGTAATCTCTGGAATGAGGAAGCATAGAACTATACTTCTAAGGACTCAAAGCGGGGTGGCAACTCACTTTGAGAAGGTGGTAATGAGAAGGTGTATACAATTTCACCGCATAGAATTTGGTTGGGATTGCCTTTCTCCTTTATCTGATCTGGAATCACAGCATCCTGTATTGGCAGTTGGTGTGTGATTTATAGCAGTTGTTTTCTGGTATGGCTATAGTTAATGGGTCGTTAATCATTTCCATGGGTATAAAGAATACTGTCGCATGCATGCATTATGAAAAATGTATCTTGTTTATAGAGATTCAAAATACCCAATGCCTTACATCCACAAACTCTATAATCTCTTTCTGTAGCCATTAGCCATCATCTCTCTGAATGTCACTGTACTGCATTGGAGTGGGCATGTGAACAGGCTTAGGAGGTATAGGTGGAAATTGTCCCACCCCTACAATTCCAATATTTGAAGCATTTTTAAAGTGTGGATTTTGTGTTACTTAATCCCAATTATAATTGTAGAATAGAGCTATGATTCTAACATTTTCAGAACCGGTTGTTTGGACAGTCATCCGGGTAAATTGGAAGACTAGATACCAATGTCAGGCATCCAGGTAAATGCTTTGTCCTGTGAAATGTGAATGTGAAAATTTCTGGCAGTTTTTAGTTAGTCTGGTGTCTCCTCCAGTCACTGTGGGGTTGTGTGCAGCTTCAGGACTGCTATCATTTTGTTTTCCTTGTATTAAAGCCTTTGACAACCACAGCTCTTTATAAGCTCTATATTTTTTCTAGCAGATTTTATCTAAAGGAATGATGGGTTTCTTGTATCTCTTTCATAGTGGATCTGGTCAATTAATTTAAAACAACAACTCAGGCCAGGTGCGGTGGCTTTCGCTTATTAATCCCAGCACTTTGGGAGGCCGAGGTGAATGAATTGCCTGAGCCCATGGGTTCAAGACCAGCCTAGGCAAATTGGTGAGACCTTATCTCTACAATAAATAAAAAAAATTAGCCGGGCATGGTGGCGTGCACCTGTAGTTCCAGCTACTTGGATGGCTGAGCAGAAGGATTGCATGAGCCCAGCAAGTCGAGGCTGCGGTGGCCACGAGCGTGCCACTGCACTCCAGCCTGGGCGATAGAGTGTGACTCCGACTCAAAAAAAAAACACCCAAACAAAACAAAACTTCATCATATAAAATTTAAAATTCCCTCTCAATTAGGCATTCATTAGTTCAGGTAAGTTCTGCATACAAGTACAGGTGTATATGCTGCTTAGCATCATGTAAAACACTTTCTAGTATGTCGGCTCTTTTGCATCCAAGCATTTATACTTGAGTTAGGGACTAAAATCTAGCTGGTCTGTAGACTGCAGCTTAGAGAGTGTTGTCCACTACACCACACAGCCTCTTCAACATATAGCCTACATTATGTATAGTCAGATCATTACCTAATCTGCTTCCCACTTACAACCTAAACAGTTCTAAAATTTAATTTTAAAAGACGCCTAGAATGGCTGTTGTCAAAAAGATGAATGATAACCGGTGTTGATGAGGATGTGAAGAAAAGGGAACTCTTGTGCATAGTTAGTGGGAAAGTAAACTTGTAGAACTATTATGGAAATCATAGAGGCTCCTCAAAAACTACCATATGTTTTAGCCACCCCACTTCTGGGTATATATCCAAGGAAATTAAAATCAGTATGTCAAAGAGGTCTCTGTATTTCCAAGTTCATTTCAACATTATTCACAATAGCCAAGATATGGAAGCAGTGTAAATGTACATCAATGAGAATGAATGGATAAAGCAAATGTGAGATATATTTATACATAATATAATATATAATAACCTTAAAAAAAGAAGGAAAGCCTGTCATTTGAGACAATATTGATGGAACTAGAGGCCATTATGCTAAGTGAAATAGACCAGGGACAGAAAGACAAATACTGTATGATTTCACTTATTCGTGGAATCTAAAAAAGTCAGTCTCATAGAAACCAAGAGCAGAAAGGTGGTTAGCAGAGAATGGAGGGAGGAGTAGGAGGGATGGGGAAAGATGTCTATTCAGTTAGACTGGAGGAATAAGCTTTAGAGATCTATTGCACTGCCTAGCAACAGTAGTTAGTAATCATGTATTGTACATTTCAAAATTGCTAAAATTAATATTTAATGTTCTCACCACAAAGAAAAGATAAATTAGTGAGGTGATGGATATGTTAATTAGCATGTTAGAATAATTCTATAATGTATATATAGATAAAAACATCACTTTATACCCCATAAATATACATAGCTATTATTTGTCAATTAAAAAATAGACCCTTGTCAAAAACATATGCAAAATGTACAACTTTTATCTTAGGGCTCTTCAAGACTTTACTTTCCAATTAAGGATTGCTTTTTGGGTTCATCCATTGTTAATTTCCATACATCCTAATGGAGTTATGCACATAAATCTTTGGCACTTGTTTGAAAGACTAGGAATCATGTAGTGACAGCACTTTTGTGTATAGCCTACTTGTAATCCTCTCTATAAATGGTTTGTTTTTTGTGCCATCTGACATCGAATAGGTGAGATTTTTTGCTGGGGTTTCATGATGAGTCTTACTACTACAGAATAATATACATAAGTTGATATTTGGTGTAAAAATGGACTGAATTTTTGATCAGTCTATGTTCAAAATAATGTTTTAGGAAAAAAGTCAAGGAAACTGAATTGATACACACCAACCTCACACTCAAAGTTATGTATATACTCATATGCTCGATATTTAGCTTGCTCTCTCAATAATTTTGATACCGTATAACTCCATGAAGACACAATCTCTGTCTTGGTGATTGTCTTTTTTGTCCCTGTGCCTAGAGCAGCGCCTGTCACAAAGTAGGCAATCAGCAATTAATACTGGAATAAAACGAATGAATGTTTCCAATTTAAATATCATCACAATTAAAAATAAATGTAGGTCCGGTATGGTGGCTCACATCTGTAATCTCAGTACTTTGGAAGGCCGAGGAAGGAGGATTTCTTGGGCCCAGGAGTTCGAGACCAGCTTGGGTAACAGCAAGACCTCAACTCTACAAAGATTACAAATAAAAAAATTAGCTGGCCGTGGTGGCTGTGGTTGTAGTCCCAGCTACTCGGGAGGCTGAGATAGAAGGACTGCCTGAGTCCAGGAGATTAAGGCTGTGATGAGCTGTGATTGCAACACTGCACTCCAACTTGGGCAACAGAGTGAAACTCTGATTCAAACAGAGAGGAAAAAAAAAAAAAGAAATAAAAAAACTCTTTCTTTTGCATCTCCAAGCATGTATTGAACTTTGAAAATAAATAAAAGAATAATATCTTCCTTCCCCTCAGAAGATGTACCATGTATTACTACTGAAATCTTGGAATCCTATTCTCACAATATGTCCAAATACTTCTAAAGCACAATATGTTATAGAAAGCCCCAACTCAACCTAAAAACTATGAGGTATTAAAATTATTGAGAGAGCAAATTAAATGCCCAATGTCTGTATATGTACAAGTTCTAGGGCGAGGTTAGCATTACTCTTCAATTTTTTTTCTTTTTGCTAAAATATCACTTTGAACAAAGTCTGAATATGATTTAAAAAATATGCTCAGTAGGCCAACTTGAAACACTAGGGTGAAAGAGTGTGAAAGCTGAACTTATATTTACCCTGGCCAGACGCAATCTTTGTAATGACCATCAGGATTGCCTAGATTTATTGATTTTTAGAGCTGAACTGTTACTAATATTTGCCAAGGCTTAATGATTTATAAATTAATTTTAAATATATGGTTTCACTGGATTCAAATCTCATCGTTTCTCATTCTCCTTTCAGTATAATCAAATCCAGTTGAGAGATATGAATAATTTGTAGTTTTGTAGTGCTATTCATGGGATGGATGTCATTCTTTGAATTTATTAACTTATTTCATTTTCATAAAGCCTTATAACGTTTCATGATGGCATTTTACTGATGAGGAAACCTAATTTACTCGAGGCACCTAGAGATGTAATAACTTGCCAAGGTCAGTGGAAAAATTGGCATTTGTGCTAAGAGGCTTACCTAAAGAAATGGTAAAACCAGAAACTTGATTCAGGGTTTTCTGTTACTAAATATTATATCCTTTCAGCATGCCACAGTGCCTCTAGAATCAGTGCTGTCCATAGGTATTTAGTGTGAGCCGCATATGTAATTTTAAATGTTCTAGTAACAGAAATAATAATTATAAAAAAGAAACAGGCAAGGCAGATTTTAATAATATATTTTATTTAAACCAATATATCCAAATATTATCATGCCAATATATAATCAAAACAAAGTACTAAAAAGATACGTTATATATTCTTTCTCACTAAGTCCTCAAAATTCAGTGTGTATTTCACAATACTTACAGGCATCTTAATTCAGACTATCCACATTTTCAATGATCAAACAAACCAGTTCTAAATCATTGGGCCTAAAGTCTTTGTGTGTAGATAAAAATGACAAGGCCTAGAAAAGTGAATTCCCATAGTACTAGAGTTAAATAGACACAGGAAAGTCAAGTTGGTGACCAGATTTAAGAATAATTAGTTGCCAATACTGATTGCCAAAACTTGATTGAGCCCTTGGTGAGGGCTCAGCTGCCCTTCTGCGTGAGTGAGGCATGACTCTGAGGCACTTTTTCCACAGGTTTTTCTCAGCAGCTGATCACATCTAAACCTAACTCTCTAGAACCTGGTGAACCAAATTCTGCCTCCCAAACCATGAAGACCATACCAGTTGTTTCTCTCTAGTGGGATAAGTGTAAATACTATTTGTTTATTTATTTACTTTTGCAGTTGCATGAAACAAAAAGGGAAAAGACAAAAAAAAAAAAAAAAGTTCAAGTGCCCATGGAACACAGGAGCCTGGAAACTCCCACTCCTCATAGATTCCCCGTGAATACAGATGAACTGTGGAAAGCATTTCATCAGATAATGTAATTCAACTTGGCAAGAGGGCTGGGGTTTCATGGGCTTCAGAAAGTGTTGTCTTAGAAGGCGGGTGTGGTGGCTCACGCCTGTAATCCCAGCACTTCAGGAGGCAGAAGCAAGAGGATTGTGTGAGTCCAGGGGTTTGAGACCAGCCTGGGCAACTTGTTTACAATAAATAAAAAAACTTAGCTGGGTGTGGTGGCACACGCCTTTAGTTCCAGCTACCTAAAAGGCTGAGGTGGAAGGATCACCGGAGCCTGACAAGTCAAGGTTGCAGTGGCTGACATTATGCGACTGCATTCCAGGCTGGGCAGCAAGTGAAACTCCCACTTAAAAAAAGGAAGTATTGTCTTAGAGATGTTCCCTGACTTCATTACAAATACTCTGGGCTTTAATAGATTTATTACACTGTCTTTCTGTTGACTGCTGAGAAATCCAGAATGATTCCGGTATTTTTTTCCCCCTAAATTCATTCAAATCCTTCAAGTTATCAGAGTCAGAACTGATCTAAAAATGCATATAATAAGTAGAAGCCTAAACTAGAAATTTTTAAAAATACTATTTTCATAGTTTTATTGTAGAGTTTATAGGATTTGAAATTTAGAGCTGAGAACCTTAAAAAATTATGTAACTGTGGTTTTTGAACTTATTTTTTTAGAGTAGTACAAATTTGTTCAGATGATGTGATCATACTTGTATGAACTCACATATAAAACAGATAACCATGGAACAGCCGTGAGAGAAGCAGGGCTGGAGCTGCGGCAGGGACAATTCTGTTGGTCTTTTACTGGCAGCTGCCAAGGCAGCTCTGGAACCTGGTGTCTGATGAACACAGTTGATTTAGCCCACTTCTCTCCCCGCATTTTTTTTTTTTAATTTTTGCCAAGCTGATGGTATACAGAGTTTTTTTTTTTTTTTTTTTGTGTTGTAGTCTCACTCCGTCTCCCATACTGGAGTGCAGTGGCCGCTCCCGGCCACCGCAGCCTCGACCTGCTGGGCTCCGGCGATCCTTCCGCCTCAGCCTTCCAAGGAGCTGGAACTACAGGCGCACGCTACCATGCCCGGCTAATTTTTTGATTTATTGTAGAGATGAGGTCTTGCTTGCCCAGGCGGGTCTCGAACCCGTGGGCTCAGGCAATTCACTCACCTCAGCCTCCCAAAGGCGCGGGATTACAGGCTGAGCCACCGAGCCCGGCTGCTTCTACTTTCAACCTCAAGCAAAGTGCTTTCAGCATTGGAGAAAATCAATACACACGTGCCAAATGCCTCACTTAAAAAATTGGAATACACAAATCATTTCCATATATGGGAACTTGGGGGGATAAAGATGACATTCTCCAATTAATGGGAAGAAGATAGATGATTTGATTCATGTTTTCTGGGACAAAGAGCTAACTACTTAAAAGAAAAAATATAGGAGGAAAATATAGGTAAATACTTTTTGACCTTTGGGTTCTCATTGGCATGATAACCAAAATAATATTTGAAATTTGTTAAATTTGACTACATAAAAATTAAAAATTCTATATGGCAAAACTTACCACAAGTAATGTTAATAAACTGACCAATCGGTGGAAAATTAGCAACATCTATGACCCTAATACACAAGACTTACTTTTCCTAGTATACCCAGAGCACTTACAAACCAATAAGAAAAGGCAAGTTGAACAAAGGGCAAAGAATATAATCAGCCAGTTTTGTAAAACTGGAGCCAAAATAGCCAACAAATATTTAAAAGTATATTCAAAAAACAAGGTATCATTTAAGGTGAATTATTGATTGACAAAGGGTGAAAAACCAGGCACTGATGATGAAAATATAAGTGAGAACAATCTTTCTAAAAACTAGCTGGTCAATATCTTTACCCTGAGAATTTTCTGGCTAGCAGATCACTGACTTCTGAATTTTGTTTGGTGTCAACTATTCTGGCTAAGTGATACAAGGGGGAATTTGCAGACAGTTTCTGGGAAATATTTTATTTGTGATTAAAAAAAAAAAGAGGGATAGAAGGAAATACCCCTCTTTTTTGTTTGTTTTTTGTTTTTTTTGAGTTGGAATCTCATTCTGATGCCCAGGCTGGAGTACAGTGCCACACTCACAGTCACCCCACTGTCTACCTGCTGGGGCTCTGGTGATCCTTCTGCCTCAGCCTTCCAAGTAGCCGGAACTACAGGTGTGTGCTACCACACCCGGCTAATTTTTTTTTTTAATTGTAGAGATGAGATCTCGCCAAGTTCCCAGGCTGGTCACTAACCCATGGGCTCAGGCAATTCACTTGCCTTGGCCTCCGAAAGTGCTGGGATTACAGGCTGTGCCACCGAGCCTGGTCGGAAATACCCCTCTTTTTCACACTGGTGGTGTCATGTGATGTTTGGAACTGTGACATCATTGTGTGATCGTGGGATTCAAGTCAGTACACTGAAGATATTCTATGAGCAAGAAGAGAAAAAATCTTACATTAGATGACATTACTAATCTGCTGATGTAACCCTAGAACGCCCCGAATCCCAAACTTCTCGTTATGTGACATAGTTCATCCTTTATTTTCAAAAAAATTTCATTTGCTCTCTTGTTCTTTGTATATGGAAGAATCCTGACGATATGAATCAAACTAGAAATGTGTATACCTTTGAACCTAAAATGTGATTTCTCGAGCGTTATCTCGAAGAGACAACTAGACAAGTAAGTAGAGGTATATATAACATACTATTTATAGTAGTAAAAAACTAGAAAACCACTTAGATGCTTTTCAAAATAAAACTGGTAAAATACACAGCTAAACCGTTCCCTTTACACAGGCAATAAAATGGTGATGCAGCATTATTTACAGAAAAATATGGTAGTTGAGACATATTGTTTGGGGAGCAAAAGCAGATTACTAAAGAGCATGCATAGCGGATTCACTTATGTAAAATTACGTGTATCTGAAGGCAGAGAAACGTAGAAAGATATTCACCAAATTGGGAGTAGGGGAGGGTGGGGGTGTTGGATCAATCATCGACATATAGAAAGGAGACCCCCAAGGACAAACACTATCAGGGTCTGTGCAGCCAGTGCTCACAGGAAAGGGAGTCTTAGCCATAGAATTTCAAGTATTTTATACCAAAGGCAGGGCTGTCTCTAAGACGGTGATAACAGTAAGGCACTAACAAATCTCAAGTATTTCAGGTCTCACTGGTAAGACCTCCTCTTGTAAGATGGTGCATTGGTCCAAGCAGGTAGCGTTTGTTTCTGCTCAGGCACTATCAGTTGCAAGTTACAGAATCTCCAACTTTAAACATCAAGGAAATGATTCTGTTACATGACTGAAATCCCGAGTTGGAGTGGACTTCAGGAATAATTGATTCAGGTGCCACTGGTCCATCAAAGACCCAGGCCTCTTCTTGTCTCCACTCCGCCATCCTCAGTGTTGATGACAAGAGGCTTGCAGAAGTTCTGGATGTCACATCCAGCCCAGACACTGCACAGAGAAGGAAAAGAGAACATCCCTCTCTTTGGCTCCCTCCTGCAGCTTCCCTATAGACGGCCGGCTCTTGTTGGTCACAGTCCCACTGCTGAATGGGACCTAATTTGGGTAACCCCAAAAAGAATGGAGAACAGCCTGGGCAACTTGGCGAGATCTCGTCTCTACAATGAATCAAAAAATTAGCCGGGCGTGGTAGTGCACGCCTGAAGTTCCGGCTACTTGGAAGGCTGTGGCGGAAGGATCACCTGAGACTAGCAGGTTGACGCTGGGGTGGCTGTGAGCGTGCCACTGCACTTCAGCCTGGGTGACAGAGTGAGACTCCAACTCAAAAATAAATAAATAAATAAATAAGAATGGGATTACCATAGCCCAGTTGTATTTATCTACAGAACTTGTGGTGGGTTGGCTTTATCTGAGCGGTGGGTGGGTACCTGAACAAAATCAGAGTAATGTTATGAAGAAAGCTGGGGGTACTTGGGTGGTGGATAACCTACAGTGTCTACTAATCCACTATACTTGTTGTCATTTCATTCCTCCAGCTTTCTTGCTTCAATTCCCAGTAAGTTTGTCTATAGGGACATAATGTGCTGGTCATATAGACATGGCACGTTTCCTTGACAGTGCTTCTCATGGTAACTCAAATCATACAACTTATATCTCAGTTACAATGAGAATGGGTCAGACATGGTTTTAAGAGCTGTACACTTAAGGAGAGAATGTATTTTGCAGACATGAATATTTCCACGTCAAGGAATAATTTTTTTTTAATGCTTTTCAAAATTAACAGCACGTTGGTGCCCAGCTCAGTCTCCCGGGCGCTATGGTTAGCGTGTGTTTGGTTCCAGCTCGAGTGACTCCCAGACGTTAATAAGAGTCAATCTCTGCCTCTTCAAAACAGAGACAATAAATCCAGACTCTCCGTCTAGCTTCAGCCCTGATTTGCCTCATCAAAATGAGCCAGACATTTGCTATGCCATTTACATTTATTATGTTATCATTCTCTTGACATCACTGAGGTCGATTTTATTATCTTTAGACATTTTGCAAATAGGGAAATCGAGACTCAGAGAGTTCAAGGAACATGCTCCAAATTAAAGAGCTCACGAGTATAATAAAACCCAAAGTTCTTTCCACTACAGTACCTTTCCTCAGTAAAAAAAAAATATATATATATGTGTGTGTGTGTGTGTATGCGTGTGTGTGTGTGTTTTAATTGTATAATCTTAAATATATACTCCTCGCAATTCTGTTGAAACCTACCAAGGTTCAACTGAATGTCAGGCACACAGTTATCTCATAATAACTATCTGGCTATTATCCAATCAAAGAAGGATAGACTGGGGATCACC
>CAUYQG010100641.1:0-11507 GCA_963574415.1 Tarsius wallacei | reverse complement strand
TGTATTTGAGTGTTAAAAATCAGAATATATTACATACATTTAATGAAAGGAAATAGAGAATCCACATCACATTGGATATTTTTAGATTGCTTTGTCCTATTACTTGGCAAAACTTTTAAAGAATTTTTTAAATATTATTTTATTTTCTCCTCTAATATATAAATATAATTTGTAAAATATGAAGTAGTTTTAAAATTTACCTCATTTCCTGTTATTTGTTCAAAACCTTTATTTTTCTTTTTTAAATCACGGCCTTTACTTTTACTTAAAAGTTGGAGTTCTTATTAAAAGAGAAAATTCTATATATACACAATAACACAAATATATATATGCAAATATATATATATTTTAGAAACTCATAGCATAATAAACAGTTGACCACACAAAAATTTAAACTTTGTCAAGGCACTAATAATATATAGCACTGATAAAATAACATGATGAAAGAAAATATTTATAGCATAGATTTCAAACAAAGAAATCCCTGATAGAAACTGAAATTTTATAAATCAGTAAGGAAGCCAGGCTCCGTAGCGCTTTGGGAGGCTGAGGTGAGTGGATTGCCTGAGCCCGTGGGTTCGAGACCTGCCTGGACAACTTGGTGAGACCTCATCACCACAATAAATAAAAAAAATTAGCCGGGTGTGGTAGCGTGAGCCTGTAGCTCCGGCTACTTGGAAGGCTGAGGTGGAAGGATTGCCGAAGCCTAGCAGGTCAAGGCTGCAGTGGCCGGGAGTGGCCACTGCACTCCAGTCTGGGTGACAGAGTGAGACTCTAACTCAAAAAAAAAAGATTGCTGATTCAATGAAAACTGTTGAATCATCTGAGTTATTGGCAAAATACCCATGTATTTAACTTTAAGATTCTTATTTAAGTAAACACCTGATATACACAGGCTATAAAAACGGTTAACAGAAAAATAACTTAAAACGATGACTAGCTTTGTCCAATTTTCAGCTTTCATAAGTGATTAAGCAAACTGCTAAAAATGAATAAATTGAGTCAATATAAATGAGATAATGCTTATAGGTAAGCTTTTTATGCATTTGAAATCTTAAAATTATTTTAGAAGCTTGTTAAATGTCTAGGTCACTTTCAATTCAGAAAGAGTTATGATATGGAAAAGCATATTTCTAAAATTGCATTATAATCCTTATCTGTAAAATGCTAATATCTTACACAGTTCAGAATTTCTTGCTTCCTAGGTTCTAACCAAAATTTAAGGTTACTAAGAATAAGAATTCTAGTTAATATAATTCTGGAGATAAATTATGTCAAAGTAAGATGTGTTTTTTTATTTTAAAAATTAATTATAAAACATGAGTCGTATTTCCTTTTGTAAAAAAAAGAATAATTTTGTCTAACTCAGAAGGTTACTTCAAGTTATTTTAGAAAAGTTACTTATGAAAGAAGGTAGAAAGGAACCAGTAAGCAGGAAAGAGAGGTATTGGTATAAAGATGTACTTTTGGTAATAAGAAAAGAACAATTTTATATGAGAGAAAGGTTATAAGAAAAGAACAATTTTATATGAGAGAAAGGATTTTACATGGTGGATTTTTGTCCTAACATAAAATAACTTGGCATTTAAAAAAGAGGGAATTATGGGGAAAAACAGAAAGTTCAAGCGTGTTATAGAGGTTTTGTAAGTCTTAATCAGATTCAGGAATTTTGTATGTGATTATGTTGGTTATGATTAAAAGGAAATTATTTATTATATTCTTCCTAAATTTTGTTCCCTGTGTTAAAACAAGATTTTCTTATGATATTAATTTACCCTTAATAAAATTACAAGAGATTTTGAATTATAATTCTATAAACTGTTTCTTTTTTTAAAATTTTCAGACTTGTATCTCAGAAGTTCAACTTTTATACCTGACTGCTTTTAGCTTTTCTCTCCTTGAGAGGCCTGAGATAATAACTCTCTCTAACTTTTTGTCAGATCTTGTAACTTTTGTTCTTCCTCTAGTTCTAACTTTAGTTGTGGTCTGATGCAGAAACTTTTTATCTTGAAGGTCTAAAACAGCAATGTTTTCCTCCAGGATAGCTTACTATTCTTGGCCTTTCTTTATATATCCAAACTTCTGGATGTAATCAGAACTTCTTACATTGTTCTAATAGTTGAAGGGGTGTAGAAAAATCTACCTCAAATATGACTTTTTGCCACAAGGTTTCTCTGACCTTTCTGCCTACACTTAGTTATGGAGAAGCTGCTTCCCGTTCCTGTTAATTTATTACAGAAAAAGAAGAGCAAGATCAGACCCCATCTGGGCAAAGCTCCTTACAAGAATAATGCTTGTCTCTCAGGTTCATTCAGCTTCCAAGGATAACTATTTGTGAGTTGCTCTGTTTCCCCTATCCATTCATTCTCCCAACCATGTGTTGTCCCTCAATATAATTTATTTTCCTTCCCTTCCATAACCTGTTTTACCAAAATGCAAGCCCCTATTCTTCCTGTTACCTTGAGATAGTATTTATGTTTCTGTAATTCACTGGGAAGCTGTGTCTTCATTCTGAAGGCTGCCGTGTATACACGTTAACTAAAACGTGTATGCCTTTTCTCCTATCAATCAACCTTGCTTCATGTCAGAGATTGTTCAGCGAACCTTTAGGGAACCAATGGCCATGGTCTCCGCACGGTCATGTATTCTACTTAGTATTATCTTATTAGTTCTTGTTTAGTCTATAATTATAATGTTCACTCATAACCCTAGATACACTAGTCCTGTGGCTAATTTAGTCAAGTATTTTTTCATCAGGTTTGAATTCCAGGTTATCTAAATGGGTTCCTCTAAGAAACAAAAATTACAGCCGGGCTCGGTGGCTCAACCTGTAATCCCGCACTTTGGGAGGCTGAGGTGAGTGGATTGTCTGAGCCCGTGGGTTCAAGACCCGCCTGGGCAACTTGGCAAGACCTCATCTCTACAATAGATCAAAAAATTAACCGGGCATGGTAGCGCGGGCCTGTAGTTCCAGCTACTTGGAAGGCTGCGGTGGAAGGATCACTGGAGCCCAGCAGGTCGAGACTGCGGTGCCCGGGAGCGGCCACTGCACTCCAGTCTGGGCGACAGAGTGAGACTCCAACTCAAAAATAAATAAAATAAAATAAAAAATAAAAATTACACTACAGAAGGTTTTTCTTTACCTTTTTGGTAACTGGCTTAAGAAACAAAGTTTTATTTTTCATTAAAATAATTCCTATGTTGCCTTTATTAGGTTTTTGATTACTTAGGGAAACTGAACTTTAAAAAATTAAAGTTATTACATCCATGTAACTTTTGTTATTGCTTTTAAAGTTTATCGCCTTGGTTAAATAAATAACTTATTTTTATAGTAATCTGTGGTTCTATTTTAATGAAATGTTCTAAGCTTTTCAAATCTTTAATAAATATTCTAATAACTACCTTTGTGCTGTTAAGTTACAGGGCTTTGGCTCCTGGTGATAATGGAAACCCACTATTATCTGTCCATATGCCATAAGCTTGAAAGAAACGCATAATATTCCAGCAGACCCGCATGTACCTACAGTCCTGAAAATCAGCAAAGAAAACATATCTCCTCATCTCCTATACTTTCCCTGTTAAGTCACTTCAAAGAACCCTTCACCTGCAGACGGCACTCACTCAACTGAGAGAAATGAAGCCCTATTCATTCCCTTTTACCAGTGGTTATAGATTTGAAAATATAGTACCCATGTAACCACAAGCCTTGTAATTTATATAACTTCTTGCATGCTATAACTACTAATCAACAATATATTGTAGTGAATAATGTTTTACTTTGTAATAGGCTCTATTAATTCCCTTACTCTATAGCAAGCTTATTCAACTATTCAGTTTAGTGTTACTGATAACACTATGAGTTACCTTTTGGCAGCTGGCACCTGGAAATGTGGACCTTAAATGTTATTGTTAACAAAATACACCTATAACTTGAGTTCTGTACAATGCTCTGTCAGTCACATAGTCATGTATAAGTACCAGCAACCCTAAACTTCCAAAAATGTCAGGAGCCAGGTTCTGCTCTCTGAATTCCAAATTCAGAAATAAACTTCTTTCTGCCAATTCCCTGTCTCTCAATTTACTGGAGTCAAAAGATAGCAGCTGAGCGTTTACTTGGACCATAACATTGGGACTGGAATAAACAGTGACTCTTGCTAAATTCCATCAGTCAGGGCCTTGTCTTCAGTTTCAGGAGAAGGAGACAATCAAAATAAACTGTCCTTATGAGATATATGGGAAAAAAGTAAAGTTATTCAATCTCTCTAGGCCCAGGAACTATTGCAGAAGAGGTGGGCCTGTGACATTGTAAGGGCTGATTCTTGAGAGATGAAATTTAGAATTGCCTATAAATTAAACAATACTATAAACTACACACTAATGCAAGGCCAATGTCTGAACCCTTTTGCCAGAATAACAGGATTTCCTTGGAGCATTGGTCTGTTCTCTGATGGGAATTATAAAAGTCATAGTAAGTTTATAAAAATTTTACATTATGGTCAATCTGATTTAAATTATGTGGATTTATTTATAAAATTTTATTAAAATTGGCTTTGATGTTAATGATACATGAATTAAAAGATAAAATTTGGTTTTCTTTATCTGTAAGGATAAAACAAGGTTTTCTTATAAGTTCAGTAATTAACAAAGGATTTTTATTTACCTTTTAAGCAAGCTGGAAAATATATATATAAAGAGAAAGAAGGATGACAGATTCAGCTTGGCCTTCCCTGTCTTTCGTAGTTCTTACTGTTTAAGAAATGTCTCCTCTATTAAAGAGTAAAGATGAGGCAGGGCAGTGAGCACAGGTTAGACATAGATAGATACATTTTCCATGGACAGTTTTTAGGAAGCATTCAGACATTTTAAAAATTACATTTTACTGCAGGCCAAGTTTGCAGCCTTCCTCATCCCTTAGTAAGTCAAAAGAAAACTCCATCAATGCAAGACTAGGACAGCCCAACCTTTCAATTTCTGGTTTCCCATAATTCTCTAGAATCTTTCAGGTTCCCTATTCAAGGTAGAAGGTCAAAGACTACCTCTTAACTGACAAAAGCAATAGAAATGATAATAAGACCACCTTTTAGCTAAGGAACTTTTAGATTGAAAACGTTTGATAGGTCTCCCACAAAAGACAATGTGGTCAGGAAAAGACCACCTCTCCCCTTTTCCCTCTCCCATCAGGAGCCCAGAGATGTCAATCTCTCCAGAGCCAAAGTTACCTGGACTCCATCCATTAGCATATCAATAACTAGGTAGCTATATCTAGTTTGGAGTTGAGAACAAAAGTGTGATTTTTCTTCTTTAAAAAACTTGCCCATGGCAGGTCTTTCTGCCATGAATCTTCTTCCTTTTTCTCTTTTTCTCACTGATAAACTTTGTTTTGAAACTTAGCTAGTCGCTCTAAAAATCATTTTAGAAATGAGCCAAAGTATTCACGGGTTTTGCACCAAACCCCACCTGGCATCAAAGGTTTTTGCTTGAAAAATTTTTGAATTATTATTTTGGCTAAATGAATGACTATTTTACAATGACCTGTGTTATGACTATTTTACAATGATCTGTGTTATGGAATCATGCTTTTAAAACCTTTGATATTTGACAAACTCTCTAATATCAAAATTTAAGGTTCTAAATTCAGTCTTTCTGCCCTTCTTAAGTTTTTAAAATATTAGGTGTCCTGAAATTCAAGAGAGACATATTTGGCTTGTTTAATATGTTGGAATCATACAGGAAACACTGTCAAATATAAAAGATTCTTAACTTTAAATTATATGCGCTCCAAATTATATCACATTCCTATAATTCTGACATGTTTCAGTATATGTTACCAATAGTAAGAATAATTGTTAAATGTCACAGAATAACCAATTTTCTTATCAATTGTTATTGTCTTATCAGTTATTGTCATCAACAATGGCTGTCCTAAGACTTTTGCCATTTGCAATTATTGTCTTACCTTAATCCCTTTCAAGAAACAATGTATAAACAATTATAGGACCTTATCAGGTACTTTTAACTAACTTGTGCTGCAACATTAAAGGAGTCGAGTTGGAGTCACATCTTACACCTAAAGAGAACACCTAATCACACCTGGACTTCGAACTAATCCACTGACACCTAAGAACAACTGGTCTCCAGAGCAACAACTCAAGGAGTATCCTCCAGGGACACCGGACCAGGCCCGTCCCCATGAACTCTAAGATAATTCTCATCATTACACTCGTCACTATGTTATCATTACATGTTTCTTGTAAACGCTATCACAGATGCAGGAAAAGGAAAAGGACAAAATCAAGGGCCTGGATCATGATAGCTTGTAACGTAGATCTGGTTCAGAATGTGTGCTTGTTTTTTTTCTTCAGACTGAACTCTAGGCCTGACTCTCTTTCGTTCTTAAAATCGGCTACAAATTCAGGTCAAACCATGCTCTTCTCCCATAGTACAACACCACTGAAGTGGAAACTATTGTTATCAAATAAATAATTCTAGGAATATGCTTCCTAGCCCCATGGGACCCTTCAGTGTTAGTCACTGTTTTGTCTGTCGTTGCTATCAACATTATGGGACAGCAGTGCTCTAAGCCTGACACCCCTCTGCAACTGCTTTTGTGCCACTTCAAGGATTTCCAAGGAACAGCACAGCAGTCAGGTTATCAGATAAACCTAGGAAACCTAACCACCTTTTGTTCCCTCAAATGGCCCACATTTCCTAATTGCAGCTGGCTGCCGGAGGGGACCTTCAACCCTGCCATAGTGGGGAAGGTCCAACAGTTCGTCTATCGATGCCACCCAGACCAGATCCTGTACACCACTGCCTGATACCTCCTGGTAATGCAGCAGCCATCATGGATGAAGAAGGCCAAAAAGAGAGCTAATTCTTCTCGTGTTTTAGCCCTACAGGAAACTCCAAAAGCCAAACCTCCAGTCCTTCAGAGCCCACCGGAGGACAATAAAATTCCCCCGCCCTACTCTACATCTGAGTGGGACTAGTGGGCCCACAAGGTTCTCAGCCCATCACTCACCAGGAGTGGGTCCCCGTATCAGTTCCTTTATCCGCCTTTTCCCCATACGTCTCCTGAGGGCCCAACTGCCCCCAATAAACCGACTAGCCCCGACTCGTCTTCGGGGAACTCAGAACCACAAACTTCCACAGTCCTCCCCCTGAGACAGGCCCCAGGACTAAACGCGGGATGCTCGGGAGGCCATCATTTTAGGGTTTATGTCCCTTTCTCTACTAGTAATCTTTTTTTTTTTTTTTTTGAGTTGGAGTCTCACTCTGTCGCCCAGACTGGAGTGCAGTGGCTGCTCCTGGCCACTGCAGCCTCAACCTGCTGGGCTCTGGCGATTCTTCCACCTCAGCCTTCCAAGTAGCTGGAACTACAGGTGCATGCTACCACACCCGGCTGGTTTTGTATTTATTGTAGAGATGAGGTCTCACCAAGTTGCCTAGGTGGGTCTCAAACCCATGGGCTCAGGCAATCCACTCACCTCAGCCTCCCAAGGTGTGGGATTACAGGCTGAGCCACCGAGCCCGGCTACTAATAATCTTTACAATTGGAAGCACCAAAATCTGGCATTCTCTGAAAAACCTCAGGGCCTCATAGGCCTTTTAGAAGCTATTTTCTTTACCCACCAGCTCACTTGGGATGACTGCCAACAGCTCTTCCAAGCCCTTTTTACCGTGGAGGAAAGAGAATGAATCCATCAGGAGGCAAGAAAATTGATCCTGGGACCAGACAGCAGGCCAGCAGAGCAGGACCGTGTGGACTGTGTCTTCCCCGCTGAGAGGCCTAATTGGAACCCAAACACCGATCACAGTAGGAAGTGTCTTACCACCTATCGCTGGACTCTAATGGTGGGTCTCCAGGCCACCGCCACATGGCCCACAAATTTGTCTAAAGTAAATAAGGTAACTCAGGGCCCACAGGAATCTCCTACGGCTTTTCTGGAACGCCTTATGGAAGCCTATCGGATGTGTACTCCCATAGACCCAGAGGTTCCAGAAAATCGGAGGGCTTTAGTTATAGCCTTTGTCTCCCAGTTGGCCCCTGATATAAGAAAAAAATTACAGAAAGTTAAAGGATTTAAAAGGAAAAGTTTGTCAGAATTAACTGAGGTAACCCAGAAGGTCTATAATAGCAGGGACTCACTTAAAAACCAAGAAACCAAAAAGATGGCCCAAATAGTAGTAGCAGTTTTACAGGAAATTAGACCCAAGCAGCAAACAGGGAAAAGAGGGACCGGCACCGGGCGAAAAACTCCACTAGCAAAAAATCCCTGACTGCCCAGCACATTCAGGCTATAGCAGGCATCCCGGCCCCAGGAAGCAAAAAGCAGGTCCGGGAATTCTTGGGAGCTGTAAAATACTGCCAACTATGAATCCCTAAGTTTGCTGAACTTGCAAACCCCTCTATGAAATAACCAAGGGACCAGAGGCTAATTTTAAATGAACACCGGAGGAAAACAAAACTGTCCAAGCCCTTAAAAATGCCCTGGTCTCAGCTCCGGCCCTGGCCTTGCTGGATATTAAAAAACCTTTCCACCTTTATGTGAATGAAAGACAAGACATTACCTGGGGGGTCCTAACCCAAAAGCTCGGCCCATGGAACAGGCCGGTTGCCTACCTGTCAAAAAAACTGGACCCGGTAACCTCAGGCTGGCCGTCCTGCTTGCGGGTTATAGCAGCCATTGCCATGTTAGTAAAGGACTCAGACAAACTAACATTGGGGCGGAATCTAACTGTCACAGCCACGCATGCAGTGGAGTCTTTACTCTGAGGGGCCCCTGATAAATGAATGTCAAACACCCAAATAACTCATTATCAAGCCTGTTTTTAAATCAACCCCGCATCAAGTTCCAGCATACCCCCAGCTTAAACCCTGCAACTTTACTACCAGAAAAAAGTCCCACGGGGCCGCCGCATTGTTATTATGAAACAAATGAGTTCCAAAAGCTGTGCTGGGACCTAACCGATGTCCCAAGAACAAACCCCGACCTAATGCTTTTCTCGGATGGCAGCAGTTTCATCCAGAATGGGGTAAGGTATGTAGGAGCAGTGGTGGTCACTCTACAGGGAACTATTTGGGCTAAGCCTCTTCCACAGGGAACATTGGCCCAAAAAGCAGAACTGATTGCCCTAACCAAGGCCCTAAAAGCAGGTAAACAAAAAGTTGTCAATATCTACATTGACAGCAGGTACATGTTTGCAACTGCACACATTCATGGGACAATTTACAGGGAGCGGGGAGTGCTCATCACAGAGGGGAAAACTATAAAAAATAAAGCGAAGGTCTTAGACCTCCTGGCAGCAATATGGGCCCCCAAACAAGTCACCATCATCAATTGCCCAGGCCACCAAAAAGGAAACTCAAAAGAGGCAATAGGAAATAGAAAAGCAGATCAAGCAGCCAGAGAAGCTGCTTACCGCAGAACCACCTGCCTGCTGGCGCTGCCTCCACCGGTTCTATGTGAACCACAAAAACATACAGAAAAGAACCTCCTCACTGCACAAAAATTGCAGACAACCTCAAACCCAGATGGATAGCTTCAACTTCAGGACGGCAGAACCTTCCTCCCTCGAGTCCTGGGACAACAAATCCTAAGGCTGGTCCATGAAGGTACTCATTTGGGAAGGACAAAACTAACCAAACTTATAAGAAAAAAATTCTATCTCCCTCATCTGGACCAGCTCGCCCAGGAACTCATTCAAGGCTGTGTGTCATGCCAGCAAACTAATGTTGCTAAGGTCAGTGTATCCACCCAAGGGGTCTGAAATAGGGGACTAACCCCAGGGAGACATTGGGAAATAGACTTTACAGAAGTCAAACCTAGACAATATGGATATAAATACCTATTGGTCTTGGTAGACACCTTCTCGGGATAGGTCGAGGCATTTCCTATAAAAACTAAAAATGCTTCTGTAACAGTAAAGAAACTCTTAAATAACATCATACCAAAATATGGTCTACCTATCTCAATAGGCTCAGATAATGGCCCAGCATTTATTTCTAAACTTACTGAAGGTATTGCAAAAAACCTTGGGGATAAATTGGAGCTTACATTGTACTTATCATCCCCAGAGTTCAGAACAGGTAAAAAAAAATAAATCAGACACTTAAAGAAACCTTAGCCAAATTAACCCTGGAGACCGGCAAAGGTTGGGTAACACTCCTTCCCTATGCCCTCTTAAAGGCCAGGTGTACCCCCAACATCAAGGGTCTAACTCCCTTCAAAATTATTTTTGAACTGCCTCCGCCATTACTTCGAAAAATTGGACTGGAAAAAGCACTAAAACTGTCTAACTATAATTTGCTTTAGTCACTGCAGGCTCTTCAAAGAATTCAGCAAGCTGTCACTGAGACCGTGCAGGCAGCCTTCCGGAGATCAGTTCCAGAACATCCACACCCATTCCAGCCCAGTGACCAGGTCTGAATAAAACAGCACAAAGCTGAGGCCCTCACCCCAAGGTGGAAAGGGCCCACATAATAATCCTTACTACTCCTACGACCATCAAATTCAGTGGTGTCTGCCCCTGAATTCATCATTCACAAGTAAAAACAACCACCACTACACCCCCGGAGACATGGAAAGTTTTCAAACCACCTACTGGAGAAGATCCTCTAAAGATAAGAGTTTTGTGGGCCCCGGTATCTTAAATTATATTCCTTGCATACTTTCCCCAGCTTGAGGCCTATTGGCCTAACCCACGTAATCCCTATACTCCAGGGAACTATTCCTGGGAACTGAAAAATACCATCACTGGGACCATAATTGCCACCTACAGAGGAAGTGGGCAGCCTGTCTTTAATTTTGGCCTTCGTAAATTATGGCCAGGTCTAACCCTCGGGAGCACACACGCTAACAAATGTGGCACCTTAGCTTATAAAAAAGGACTTAAATCTGTTCATTTTTATGTTTGCCCAGCATCGGGACCAGCCCATTGCCACAAAGCAAGACAATACCATTGTGCTGCATGGGGGTGCAAAACTATTGTTCCTTGGAAAAACTGAGACCCATACATAAGCCTCCTTGGTTATGTTAAAAATAATGTTTCATCAGTAAAATTAATGGTCCTCAGAACTCAACATAATCCCCTATATGAAAAGCCAGTGATTTGACTCCAGGAACAACTGAAAGGGGGGAATGTGGAAGGGGACTTAAAAAAAATCTACAAAGTCAAAAATTAGGCTAAGCATAAACTCAGACTTTGCACAGTTAAGCATGTACTCAGCCTTTGCACAGGTAAAAAAGTTCCCTTCCTGGAAACTGGCAACAGCACCTGCTGGCTAGGTTAAACTGTTTAACAGCTTTTTTTTCACTTCTGTGAACCCCGCTAGCATTGCTTGAAAAGTACCTAGGCCTCTTGGAAAGTCCCAATGTGGTTTTGCCCCATTTAAGCAAGCCCCTACAGCTAATGGGGGCCCCTTGCTGTGGGACTGTCATGTCCAGCAGGCAAGTGGCCACCGGCCCGGCTCTTGGCTAATAAACCTCTCCTTTTTATAACTTGTA
>CAUYQG010100631.1:0-13043 GCA_963574415.1 Tarsius wallacei | reverse complement strand
AGCCGGGCATGGTAGCGCGCACCTGTAGTTCCAGCTACTTGGAAGGCTGAGGCGGAAGGATCGCCGGAGCCCAGCAGGTCGAGGCTGCGGTGGCCGGGAGCGGCCACTGCACTCCAGTCTGGGCGACAGAGTGAGACTCCAGCTCAAAAAAAAAAAAAAAAAAGTCCACATAAGTGGTGCCAGCTCTCAGTGAGTATTCATGTACAATAGTGAAATTTCATGTATTTTGTCAAGGTTAGAATATATCAATGTGCAAATTTTCAACTTGACATTTCATATAACCAAACTAAATATGACATACAGTTAACTTATAAAATTTATTTTATCAACATATACAGACTCCCCAGATTTAGACTCTTTTTAAGCTTCTTGGAACTTTTGGGAGTAATATTGGGGTTGAGAACTTTACAGTGTATCACATAAGATTTATGAGTTACAGTCTGTAAGGTCCATCGTTAATGAGGCCAGACATGATGCTTGTGATAATGGGCAATGTTTTGGGAAGTTACTTTAACCATAGGATCTCATTTTCTTTCTGAAATAGAAGAGATCGATCATCTATGAGCTATCTTATGGTATAAATGGTTACTTATTTAAGTGGTTATTTGCAAAATATTTGAAATACACTTACAAAATACTTTCAAATTAACTGACTGAAGTTAAACAGCTTTTTAAAAGGTGCTAGGCCTGCAAGAGAAGTAGGGGTAAGGGTTCAGTTAGGCTATTGTTTCCTCTGCAACTGATGATAAGGTAACGAACTGCCTAATTTGTTAGGTTCTAAGAGGAGAATTTATTTTTACCATCCATGTTGTTCTATGTAGAGTAGACATTCCGGTACAACCTAAATAGTAAAATTATTTGTCTAAGAGGTATTATTCCCTGAGATAAAGACAAAAAGGCTTTTTACACTAAAAGAAATGCATCCTTTCCCTTTCTTCAAAATAATGTTGTAGGAAAAACTCTGCAAGACATAAACAAAGACCTGCTATAATGAAAAACATATTTTAAACAAGAACCTTTGAAATATAGCTTAACACCTAAATAAGTTTCACTTTGCTCAGTTTAAAAGAAGACTCTTTTCATTTTGGAAAACCATTCTGACAGGTTACCTAATAATTAACCATTTTTCTTAAAGTCACAAATTGCTGATAAACTTCTGGAATGTTCAAGTCAGATAATGCCCTTCTGTTTGGAAACAAAATAAGCAGCAAAGCATAATCATATACTTGTGAGCATGATACTTATAAAGAAACATGGACATCACTTTCAGTTTGTGCATTGGCTTTCCTTCTATGGCTACATAAGGCAATTTTTCTAAAAACTGTGTTTGATAAAATAAAAGAAATTGATTAATTAAAACAAACTTGTTTCTTACGGTTTTTCATTACCCAGACACCTTAAATTAGGTTCTTACTTACCTCAAGATTGGTATGCCAAGCTCTTTCTTTTGTCCCTTTGCTTGTGTTTAAAATATGCTTTGGTTGAGAACTTGTTCCTGTTTTTTGACTATGGTCAGTTACTTCCTTTTTATCTCCTTCTTTCAGATTATTTCATACTTGCAAAGTTTCCTGACTGTAGAGGAAGTTCTTATCAGATGTACCAGAATTAAGATAAATGGCATGAATTTTGAATAAGGAAGTTTGGCCCTTCAGCTTTATCAAGCAATATTTTTTCAACTATAGAAAATAATAACAAAGTCAAGATGTTTTTATTTGAGCAATATTTGAAGTCCTCACTTTAAAATTGATGAGTCATTTCACTTGTACTTCACATTTTTTAGGAAAAAAATGTTTTAATGTTGTATCACATAGGTCTTGGTTTTTATTTGTTTGCTTGTATGATTGCTAGAACAGTCCTCACTTCAAATGCTATGTATCAGTGAACTAAGGTACATCCAAACCTGTCAAACCAGTGTTCTAATTTTGGTTCTAAAAATGTTAATGTTATTTTAAAAATATTAAATAGGAGTTTTCTAAAGTATATTCTGAGGTTCACTATTTCTGGGATATGCTAGTAGGTCTTCCATCAAGTGAATTTGGGAAATACTGCTTACTTAGAGATTCATAGCCATACCAGCATATTAAAAAACTCTCAGCAGATCCACAGCAAGCAAACAAAATAAAGTCAACTAAGAAGACAAAACTGTTGAATTTTGCTTAATGATAGTAGTCAGCATGTTCTTAGCACTTATTAAGTGTTCCAAACCTTTTGTGCAATACTCAGTAAATCCTGACAACAACTCTATGAGGGAGAAAGACTGTTATTAGTCCTATTTGACAGAGGGGGAAACGAAAGCACAGAGAAGTAAAATAATCACTCGCCCGACAGGGTCTGCACCTGTGTGCTAAGCCACTATACTTGCTGCCTAAGTAGAATAACGTGTTTCCCATATAGAACCACACAGACCTTATTAACCGCATCTCTCAGAGTTTAGCTTTTTGGAATAAAAAGTGGGAGATGATGAATTAGACAGATTATAGATGAACTAGACAGATGAGACGAAAAAGTAATGGCCGTTTTGCTTTTTAAATTATACTTTTTCAACCGCAGAGGATTAACTTTGTATTAGGTGGTTTAAAAAGAGAGGATTTAGTTACTTTAATATGTGTTGGACATTGGAAGAATAGGATATATTGTCAATACCTGTTGAGCATTGACATTGTGCCAGGCACCGTGTTAAGTGTCAGGGATGCAATAGTGAATCGGTTCCCTGTAGCACTCAAAGCCTACTAGAGAGGCACCTGTTCCTACAGATTATTTCAGATTACGGTGGTAAAGGCTAAAGTCATGGTTATGGAAAGGGACGGTGGAGCCAAGGAAAAGAGGTATACCGCTTAGGGATACTTAGGCATACTATCAGGGAAGGTGAGACCTGAACTAAGTCTATAGAATAAGAAGAATCAAGGCAGAATAAGAGTACTCTAGACAAAGATCTTACCGTGTAGAGGTTGTGAAGTTATGAAGCTGTGAGCCTGATGTGCTCTGCAGTCTTGCCAGTGCTATTTAACTGCAGTATTAGCCGCCCCTCCAGATATTATACACACATGCCTGCACATGCATGCACCTGCAAGAAAAGCAATGAATGCAATATTTGTGTAAATTATGTGATCTACTCTAGAATTGAGGGCAGCTGGATGTTCATCCAGATTTTTCCCATTGAACTTAGGAAAATTGTTTAAACCCTTATTACTTTAGTTGTTTTTTTCTTTTTTTTAAAGGACAAATAAAGTGGAGGGATACTGCCCGGTACTTTCCTCAAATACAATTTTTCCAGGTAAAAGGTGTAGTCATTCTCTGAGTTTATAGAAGAAGTGCTGGATGCATTTAAAATAGAATGATTGTGTAATGATCATTTGTATGGGTTTAGGTATTATGCCTAGAATTCTGTTTTTCTATTTCTCAACCTTTGGCCAAGCAAGACACTTTTTTATTGTCTTTTTGCAGTTCCTTGTTTTCCAGCAATTATGTCTGGGTTGCCTTTAACTGCTTTTTTCCCTACAGTTATGTAATTTGGATAGTAAAAGGCTTAGAGGGTAGTTTATTGTCCTATAGTGTAATTTAGATAGTTTATCCAACTAAAATATGGTGTAATTTAGATAGTTTATCCAAGTAAAACTTCTTCATCTATTAATTGATGATAGAAACCACTTTACTTATTGTAATTTAAAATCCTAGGAATTTATTTTGTGTCAGCTAGTATTTATTTTAACCATGTTCTTTTTCAGATATTTGAACTAAGTAGTATTAGTGATGGGAGACAGACAAATCTTTGTGTATGTGGATTTTATTTGAAAGATTATCATCTTCTTTGGCAAGCTGGTTTACTAGTTTGAGTGAAGAAATTCTTTGCTAAATTTTAGGTAGATATTGAGCTACTTGAATTCTAACTTTATTTGGAGCTTCCTGAGCCTGGATGTCAGTGAGGCTGGTGTGAAGGAAGATGGGCGTTATTATTGAATCTTCAGCATCAACCCAGTCAAAGCACAGGGTTTCTGCTTTCTGAGATCATAAATATGTTCTCTCCTTGGCATACTTTGACCTACTCAAAGGATGTGTTCCCCCCCAAATCACATACAACCTAAAAACACATAGGTGTAAAGAAACTTTAATTAAAAAAAAAGTTTTTAGCCGGGCTCGATGGCTCAGCCTGTAATCCCGCGCCTTTGGGAGGCTGAGGTGAGTGGATTGCCTGAGCCCGCGGGTTCGAGACCCGCCTGGGCAAGCGAGACCTCATCTCTACAATAAATCAAAAAAATCAGCCGGGCGTGGTAGCGTGCGCCTGTAGTTCCAGCTACTTGGAAGGCTGAGGCAGAAGGATGGCCGGAGCCCAGCGGGTCGAGGCTGCGGTGGCTGGGAGCAGCCGCTGCACTCCAGCCTGGGCGACAAAGTGAGACTCCAACTCAAATAAATAAATAAATAAATAAATAAATAAAATAAAATAAAATATAGCAAGTCCCCTACATACAAACCTTCAAGTTGTGAACTTTCCAAGATGTGAACATGCATTCACATGTCCAGTCACATAAGTTAATTCATGTGTCTGGCATACATTGTCAAGAATGTGCATCCTCTACAGTGGTTGTGCTTTGGTGTACTTTATAGTACTGTATAAAGTACAGTAGTACCATATCTTTATTTCAAGCCTAAGATGTCTGGAAGCAAGTATAAAAGCAGTGGTGATATAACAGGTACTGTATAGCTGATTGTGCTAGTTGGGTACCTAGTCTAACTTCATTGGACTGACAAACAAATTGGACTTACAAACATGCTGTCAGAATGGAACTGCTTCGTATGAAAGGGACTTACTGTAATAAGAAACAGTCTCCTGGAGAGTGTTTATTGCATAGAGAATCTGATATTCAAGAACAGGTTGTTACTGTTAGTGGAGATGCCTGTAGGGTATGAACTGGCCTGAATTGAGTACAGTGGCAGTGTGCGGCAGGTCTAGACAGGATGGAGCCAGCACAGCTGCCTCTGAGAGTGCAGGAGTTTCTCTGCCCTGAGGGTGTCTCAGCCTCTGACTCCAGACTGTGGAGCTCGGTTGGAACACTTTTCAGGCACATTAAGGAAATGGCAACAACGCTTCCTGGGTCACCCAGCTGCCAAGGATACACTCTTGTACAAAATAAAATCTTGAGGGGACGAGGGAGTAGGCCAATCTGGCTGGTCCCTGGATGGGTACCAGAGTGATGCCTTGGACAGATGTGTTTGTCTGAGCCTGAGGGAGGCTATGAGACCAAAGGCAGGGATGGAAAGCAGGGTCATGGCCCAAGAGCTTGGATGAAGTGGGAGCAGGTTGGGATCAAACGAGGATAGATGGGATTCCTAGGGATTCAGAGGCATTTCTTTGTATTTCTGTTCCCCCCATGGAAGCTTATTTAGGGGAAAGTAGGGTATGATGGGGTGCAGACCTAGCTTAAGAGACAAGAGGTTGGAAGCCATTATGCTAGGCAGTACGGTTTGGAGGTGATGCTTGCTGACTCAGAACTAGGACTGTAGAAGAAGTACAAAGAAATGTCAAATGATGGGCCGGGCGTGGTGGCTCATGTCTGTAATCACAACACTTTGAGAGGCCGAGGTGGGAGAATTGCCTGAACCCAGGAGTTCGAGACCAACCTGGGCAGCATGGCCAGATCTTATCTCCACAGTAAAAAATGAGCTAGGCATGGTGGCGTGTGCCTATAGTCCCAGCCACTTGGGAGGATGAAGCAGAAAGATTGCCTGAGCCCAGCAGGTCACGGCTGTGGTAGCTGTGATCATGCCACTGCACTCCAACCTGGGTAACAGAGCGAGACTCCAACTCAAAAATTAAAAATAAATAGATAGATAAATAAATAAATGTCAAATGACAAGAGCTGCTCACTCCTGGAGTAACTTGAATTACACCATCTCTTAAAAGACTAACTGTCCTGCAGGGATGCCTACTGGTTAGCAGCTCCTTGACTTTTTGCTTTTATAATACCTTAGGGATCATCCGGTCTTAGCAGTTGGGAATATCATTTGTTTTTTTAAAAATATTAAATAATTGCTAAAGTTTGTAAATTATATACTGCATATTTCAATATGGTATTCTGAATATTTCATAGGAAATAAACTTAATGAATAATTTGAAGTCTGTCCTTTAGAAATTAACAATTGGTTTAACACAAATTAAATATATTCCAAAAAGCTAAACGCTTGCTTAAAAAATATGATCCCCATGAAAGTTGCCGGCATTTGCTTGTAGGTGACCAAATGTTGACTAATAGCTCGGAAATACCTGATAAATCCACAGTCCTATCAAGTCAGCATTCATTTCTCAAACTTTGCTTTCCTAGGTGATGTTCACCTTCCTAGTTTCCCCTTTTCTGTTTTGTTCTGCAGATATGGGTGAAATGAGAGAGCCTCATACAGATAGTCCAGGTTATTTTTCATGCAACCATGTGATGAGTTCCATTTTCTGCTTCACTTGTTCCATTTGGGGGTTTGGATGCCCAATTGAAGAGCCTGCTTTGACCTTGCCTATTGCAGCATTTGAGGGCAAATGAAAGTTGGGTGGGGGGGACACCTGAAAGGGGTGACAGGATTCAGGAATGACATGCTCGCACATGCTGCACGTAAACCTTGTAAATAGCAAAATGATGAAACTTTGAAGATAATCAAGTGGCTTTGGAATTAAGATTCAAAGTATAATTGAAGGAAGGCGGTAATTTAAATAATTATTATGCACAAAGGCAGCATATTTAACATTTAATTTTGCAAGACATTTTGTGTTAAAGTTTAAGTAGGAGAGATCTCTGCATCTATTAAGTACTTTCCAAACTGCAAAGAGAAACCAAGATAATCATCCAAAAGCAACCTAATGTCCCCATCTTCTCTACCTCTGTGAGATAAGAAGGAAATTATCTTATAAGTCAAAAAAATTACTCTTTACAAGATGATGACAGAGGACATCTCAGATATGATGACATTCGAGCAAAACCTTAAAACAAGAGAAGGAATGCACCACTTGGTGTTTGTGTGTATGTGTGTGTGTGTGTGTGTGTGTGTGTGTGTGTGTGTTTTAATCAAGCGTAGAGGCTCTGAGGAGGGAACTTCCAATGGGACTGAGGGACAGCAAGGAGGGCAGAGCAACAGAAACTAGAGGAGCAAGGGGGAAGGTGGCTCACAGGGACAAGGTGGGAATAGGACTATCACACACGCTGTTGTAAGTGGAGGAGCCATAGAATTTAATGCCCAAACCAGGACATTGTTAAGGATGTAAGAGGGAGCTATTACTAATTGCACATAAACTAGGCCTGTCCCAGGGAAACTGGGACATAGGCTAAACTAATTATACGGGCATTGGTTTCATTGTGAGTGATGGAATTGGCAGGCTTTGAGCAAAGAAATGGCATGATGTGACATGTTTTAAAAGGATTCTTCCGGCTGCTACCTGAAGGTCAGGTCTCGGGGAGTGATGAGGAGACCAGTTCATGGCAGTAGCACTGGTGCAGACAACAGTAGCTTGGGCCCATGGAGTTGGGAACGACTCTTGATATACTTGGAAGGTGGAACCAGCAGCATGTGCTGATGGATTGAACACGGGTATCCAAGGGAGGAGCCAAGGATAACTCCAGGTTTCTGCCCTTGGAGTGACCGGGAAAGATTTACCATTTTTTGAAATGAGAAAAGTACAAGAGAAGCAGAAGGTGTGGGAGGTCAGGGGTGGGGCAGTGAGAACAGGGTTGAGTTTGAGAATTATGCTTGAGGTACTTTACTGTGCTTCCAAATGGAGACGGCAGATGGGCGTTTGAGTGTGAATCTGCAGCTCTGGGGAGAAATGAAGACAGGAAACAGGACTCTAAGAGAGGGGAAGCATATCGGTGGTGTTTACAGCCATGAAACTGGGCGAGATCACAAGGTGTGTGCGTAGAAGACGAGAGAGAGAGAGAGAGAAGAGCCCAAAGCCCATACCCAGGCCCCCCTGAGCTTATAGGTAGCAGGGAGACGATGGGGACCCAGCTGGGAAGATGGAGTTGGAGTGCTCATTGTGGGGAAAGGACAAACAAGATGGAGTCCCTCAGGCACTTATCCCACAAAGAGGGAGACACAGCTTGCAGGTCAGGCAACATGAAGTCTTTCCATGTGAAGTAGAGAAAGGGATGCTGTGGGAAGACAGAAGGAGTGGTCAGAGAGGCAAGAGGTAACTGGGAGGAGGCTGTAACTGGGAGGAGGCTGAGCCATGGAAGCGAGGAGAGAGGGCCTTTCAGAAAAAGGGACTTGGTCATCTGACAGCGAGGGAGCTGAGTGGTGAAAAACCCTTCAGAGGCAACAGCATACTCACTGCTGCACTTGTGTACCAGTTCCCTGGGTCTTCAGAACAAAGTACCATCACCCGGGCGGCTTAGACAACAATTTTCATTCTCTCAGTTCTAGAGGCTGGAAGCCCAAAATTGAGACCTTGCCCGGCCGGCTCCCTCTGAGGACTGTGAGGGAGGATCTGTTCCAGGCTTCTCTCCTTGCCTCCTCCTCTGTCCCTTCCCCTCACTTTTCCTCTAGGCCCATCTGTCTCTGTGTCGACATTTCCCCTTTTTATCAGGACACCAGTTACATTGAATTAAGGCCCATCCTACTCTAGCATGACCTCATTTTAACCACTCACCTCCTCTGTGACCCTATTTTCAGATGAGGTCACATTCTGAGGCCCTGAGGGTTAGAACTACAACCTGTGAATATGGCCATGACACCCTGTAAGAACTATTTTAGTGGAGACGGTGAATGGGAACAGTTCTTGGAAAGCTGAGCTATGAAGGAGACAGAGATAGGACAGAGAGAGGTAGGACAAGCGCTCAAGGAAAAGGATTGTTGGTTAAATGAGAGAGACCTGAGTGTCTTTAAAGTCCTTGGAAGCATCCAGTTGGAGGAAAGGACCCTGAGAAGCATAAGGCATGAGAAGGCAGGAGCCCAAGATATGCACAGCCAGGCGGCCTTAGGGAAAACGGCAAGGCATATCTGAGGAGGAAGAATCATCTCTGGAAGATGGCAGCTCCCCGTCCCCTTTCTGGGGACTCATGGGCAGACACCCTGAGGTGTGCATGTCTGAAGAGGCCTTTCTAGGGCCAAGAGCCCAACATTTTACAAATCAACTGATTTATAATGTTATTAATGCTCACACAGTGTGGCAGCCTTAGCACAGCAGAGGATGTTCCAAGCTCTTGGCCGTGAGTTCCAGACACCATGAGTGGTGACCATGTGTCCAAGCGTCCAGGGGAAAGCCTTACTCTCCAGTGCTTAGGGACTGTGGGGAAGGCAGACACAGAACAAGTGACCATTAAGGGGACGAGGCAGCTCAGAGGGATCAGGTTCCACAAAAAGCGGATGCTCTGGTTTCCACTTTTAATCAAAGGACCCATCTTGCTGACACCATGTAATTTGGGGTCCTCAGTTACTCCAGGGAAAGTCCCCACATGGGGCGTCACTTGCAGTCAGTGCTGTCAGACCCCAGCTGCTTGCACCGGAAACATCGTGGGAGCCAAATATTTCCTGCCCACCGCTCCCTGATTATCAGCCATGACTCCCCTGAAGGCTTTACACCCCATGCAGGGTGACGAGCCCGACACAGGAAAACACTCATTGCCTGCAACTTCCTTGCAATGA
Source organism: Tarsius wallacei (assembly GCA_963574415.1). Lineage (NCBI taxonomy): Eukaryota > Metazoa > Chordata > Mammalia > Primates > Tarsiidae > Tarsius > Tarsius wallacei. Next base: position 3,425 of record CAUYQG010100631.1, on the reverse strand, counting down.
GCAGCAGGCACAGAGGTCGACTGCGCTTCAGCCCTGAGGAGGCTTACTCGGGATGGGGAGGGATGTGCTCCCATTTGTGCCGCAGTACACAGCTGGAAATGGAGGGGAGGGGGGAAATCTCAGAAACGTGAAACAGAGCTCATTATGGTTTCTCTTATCATGCTCCAAGTGAACAAGTCACAGGGAAGGGGTGAAGGAGAGACTCCCAGTCACTGCAAACCTAGGGCCCCCTGGGAGTATCACAAAGCAGGGCCCAACCACTGTGGGAGCAGAGGCTTCCTAGTCACCCTTGGGTGGGGTAGATGGAGTGTAGTGAGCACAGGAGAGGGATGGTGCACACGTGTGTGTTTGCATGAGTGTGTGTATGTGCTGAGTATTGAGTACACTGCCATTTTCTAGGAACACAGCTTAAAGTATATTTTTAAATGTGTACCCTACAACCATTTTTCATTCTTTAAGGATAAGATTAATTCAATTTCAGATAATGACTAATTATATAAACTAATGGCTAAAAATAGCTGAATACTGTGTTCATTTATCTATTTAAAAATAAATGTTTAATATTATTTTTGCCAAAAGTACTAAGAAAAATATGCTATTGTTAAATCTTATTATGAAAATTGATGTGTTCCATAGAGTTCCACGTTAGAAATGGCATATGCAAATTTTCTATCTACAAATCACTAAATTTGTTTTGAGTCCTGAAAACGCTCAAGCTTTACAATATGAAAATAAAATTATACAAGGGTGTTCTTGTAAAGATGGTCACTAAAGGAATAATGTGATTGGGGGCGAAGAAAAGAGTGCTGTAATTTTTAGTCCAAATGTATGCATCATTTTTATCCAAGACCTGCCCAGACTGGGCAAAGCACAGGTCTGAGGCAGAGCACACGATCAAGCAGTCAAATAGGGTTTGAGACATGAGTCTTATGGACAAGCAGCATCTGGGGCCCAATGTCCACATCAGCTTCATGGTTCTGGAATGTGAGCTACATGAGGGCAACATCTGACATCTTTTGATCTTAGATCTCTACCATCACTGCATCTGGAATCTAGTTGGCACTAAACAGATGTTTGTTGGTTGACTATATAGAGTGAAATGATGGATGGATGAGTGAATAAGTGAGTGAGCCTACTAGAGTAACTCCTATGATTGTAGCTCCACAGACCAAATGAAATACCTGATACATGACCTCCTGTCATCCTCGCTGCTGGTGCCTTTGTCCACACTCCCTACCCAACACACGTACACACACACTTACTATCTATTTATCTATCATATACATATATGATAGATAAATATATATATAATTGTGTTTAGTTTCTTTTAAAGTAATACCAAGGAGCTTGGTCACATTTCTACAAAATAAGTCCATACGGACAATTCAAGACATCAGAGGTCTCTTGCCCAGAAATGGCTTCCCTGTCTTAAAACGTTTGAAGAGCAATCATGTGGAAGAGAAAGAAAATCAAGTTCTGTTTGTACCCAGAGGGTGAAACAATGACCCAGGGAGTGAGGCAACAGTCCAGTGTCAGAAAGTATCCAGAAATGGAGAGGGCTGCCTCCGGGTAGAGCGAGCTTACTGTCATGGGAAGCATTTAAGCAGTGGCCAAGAGAATGGTTCTCAAAGTGTGTCCAGAACCCCTGGGGATCTCCAAGACCCTTTTAGTCAAAAGTCAAACTGGTTTCAAATGAATACTAAGACATCTTTTGCCATTTTCCTTTGCTGATGTTCACACCAAAGGTGCAGCAGCAGCAGGGGACAAAGCTGCCTGCATCTCTGTAGAAACCAAGGCAGCCGCCCCAGTACTAAGTCATCGTGGGATTCACCACCACACACCTGCCTTTTCAAAAAGTTTTATTTGGCCAGCCACAGTGGCTCACACCTGTAATCCCAGCACTTTGGGAGGCCAAGGCAAGAGAATTACTTGAGCCCAGGGCTTTGAGACCAGCCTAGGCATCATAGTGAGACTTCGTCTCTACTGAAAATCAAAACATTATCCAGGCATAGTGGCACACGCCTGTAGTCCCAGACACTCAGAAGGCAGATTTGGGAGGATCGCTTGAGCCCAAGAGGCTGAGACTGCAATGAGCTGTGACCATGCCACTGCCCTGCAGCCTGGGCAACAGAGTGAGATCCCTCAACTCAAAAAAAAGTTTCACTGGACAATGTCCTTGAGGATGCAGTTAAAAATAATTTTATCAAGACCTGACTCTTGAAACAGGTAGCTTTTTAATATTCTATGTGAAAAAATCAGAAGTGCTTACAAATCCCTTCTGCCACACACCAAAGTATGATGGTTGTCTCCAGGCAACACCTGTGAGGTTGTTAAGTCTCAAGCTGAACCAACCACTTTTTAATGGAGTGTCATTTTTACCTGAGGAGACAATCGACAAACTCTGGACTTTGGGGAGACATTTTTTCAAAAGGGAATTGAACAAAACTGAAGGAAAACAATTGGCAGTATTTATTGCCAGTGGTAAAATTTGAGCTTTCTAGCAAAAATTACAACTTTGGAAAATTTGTATTCACAAACACATGCATTTGAGCAGTTTCCATTGCTTAGGCTTTTCATTAGGAGATCAGTGGTGGTATTCATGAATGCGATCTTTACTATGCTGAAATGGATCAACATTGGGAAGATCCATATAACTCATTGACCCATGATTTTCCAACGAGCAAGACCTGATGTTATAAAATTATGCATGTGTAAAAGCACAAGACTGATCCATGGATTTTAATGTGACAGAGAGTGACAAGTTTATGGATATGGTTACAGATTCCACATCACAGAAGTTTTCACTTGTGGTGTAGAATCAAAGCAGACTAGTCAGTTATTTTAAGAGGCTATTAAAATATTTCTCCCTTTTCCATTTACACATGTGTGTGAGGCCAGATTTTCTTCCTGTACTTAAACCAAAACAACATATTGCCACAGATCAAATACAGAAGCAGATCTGAGCATCTAGCCAATTTCCATTAAGCCAGACATTAAAGAGACTTGAAAAGATGCAAAGCAGTAACACTTTTCTGACTAATTTTCTTTTAGTTTTGGAAAATATACTTTATATTCATTAAAAAAAGTACTTATGTTAACATGTAGTGAGCTCATTTTTATTTTAAAATAAATTAAAATATATATCTTAGAAGTTTCTAAGTTTTATTATCTAATGCAGTAAATATTAATATAACTCATATAATTGACTCATATAACAAAAGTTCTCTGCAATCCTCAAAAAATTTTAAGACAGTAAAGGGCTTCTTTTTTTTTTTTTTTTTATTTTTTTTATTTTTTATTTTATTTTATTATGTTATTGTGGGGTACAATTAGGGGTTAGGCATACAAAAATATTTCGTTCAGGTACCCTTGTTGATAAGAGGTGTCTCCCCATCCTCAGATAGATACCCACCACCATTAATCCC
>CAUYQG010100627.1:0-27804 GCA_963574415.1 Tarsius wallacei | reverse complement strand
CTTGTGTTTGAATTTTTGCGTCTCTGGTTAGATGGGGGAAATTTTCTTGAATTATGTCATGGAAGGCTTGTTCTAATGTGGACTCTGTCTCTCTTTCTGCTTCAGGGAGACCAATCACCCTGAGGTTCGGTCTCTTAAAGTAAAATTTTTATTTTTATGGAAATATTAGAGTTGCACATATTTATAAGTACATGTGATATTTTAATACAAACATACATTTTTTTCTTACCTATTGACTTGAGGTTTCATATCATTACATTTTAATGTTTCTTGTTATCTAATATATGTATTCAAAACTACAGCTCACAAATTTCAATATGTAACATTTTATTGTTTATTGTAAATATTTAATTATAACAATTATGATCTCCTCATTAAACCCTGCCTTGTTTACAAGTATGTTTTTTGGAATCTATATTTTTGCTATGGTTTTATTATTGATTTCCAATATATTAAATGTGGTTAAAGAAAAAGTCTGTATGGCATTGATTTCTTGGAAGCTATTGTCCACAAATGGCATACTGCATGTGTATTTGAAAAGAATGTGAATTCTCTATTCATTGATTTCAGAGTTCTACGTGAGTGTATTACAGAGTATTTGTTAAGTGTTGTTCAAATCATTTGAAGATGTGCTAATCTTTGCTTGAACCACCAGTTTCTTAGCCAGGTATGTTAAAAATCCTCCACTCTAATTGTGGATTTTTCAATTTTGATCAGTTAATGTTTTGCTTTATATGTATTGAAGCTATGTTTTTGGGTACATGCAGATACAGCAGTGTGACTATTGGTGAATTTGGTGAACTTTTATTTTAATTATTACTTGTGTCTATTTCTATTAATTTTTTCATCTTATCTATTTTGTCTGATATTAATATCACAAAATTAGCTTTTTGTTAGTGTTTGACTAGCATATATTTTTAATCTTTTTACTTTGTGTATCATTATGTTTTAGATGGATCTCATATATATGGCCAACTACTTTACAATATAGTATGAGAATCTCTTTTAATAGGTGTATTTAATCTGTTTACATTTATCATTTAAGTATTTTGATGTATTTCTTCTCTGTTAGTTTGTGTTTTTTATTTTGTTATGCTTTTTCTTAGACTATTTTTTTCTCTTTACTTGTTTATTGGAGTAATCAAGGATCCTTTATTCCTTTTTCCTCCCTCTCTGTTGGTTTGTTATACATTTTAATTTGTATTCCTTTAGTGATTATCCTTACATTTTTATTCTGTATACTTAAGCTAAAATTACTCAGTATTTCTATTCTCCTGAACAATACAATGGCTTTAAACTACTTTAATTCTGAGCTCACATTTTTCATCTTCTTTGTTACTATTGTTGCGATGTTTAATTTTACCTTATTTTGCTACTTTTATTAGGAAATTTTTATAGTTGACGTTTATTGAGGCAGCAGTAAAACAAAGTGGTTATAAGCACGGACTCTGTAATCAGACTGCCACTTACTAACTGTGATACCATAAGCAAGTTATTCAACCTCTCTGAGTCTTAGTTTTCTTCATTTATAAAATAGAATTATATCAGTAACTATCTCGCAGGATTGTTGTAAAGTGTTTATAATAGTGTCTGACTCATAATAAGTGCTATTTAAGTATTATGTACCCGTAGGGGAAATAATGCTTAGATTTATCAAAGTGTTTAGCACTTTATTTATTTACAGTGCTTTTTGCATCTAACACTTTTCTTCTGGCTTTTATTTCCTTCTTGCGGTAATGTATCATTTAGTAATTCTGTTAGTCTGTGAATAATAAACTCAGGATTTATATGCATATATCTATGAAATTATTTTATGCTCCCTTTAGAATGATAGTTTAGATTTGTATAGCTTATTAGATTGTTATTTTCCCTTAGCATTGCGAAAACATTATTCCACTTTTTTTTATATCTCTTATAAGTGATGCAATATCTACAGCCAACATGCCTTTTTTTTTTTCCTCACTTTGTCACTCAGGTTGGAGTGGAGTGGCATAATCAACAACACCCTCAACTTCTGGGCTTTAGCAATCCTTCTGCCTCAGTCTCCTGAGTAGCTGGGACTACAGGTGCATGCTACCATACGTGACTAATTTTTGTGTGGTTTTTGTAGAGACGAGATTCCACTATGTTGTCCAGGTTGGTCTTGAACTCCTGGGCTTAAGTGATCCTCCCACTTCTGCCTCCCAAAATGCTGGGATTACAAGTGTGAGCCACAGGACCCTGCCAGTTTTCTTTCCTTTCTAGTTAATTGTCTTTTCTCTGTGGTGACTAATTGTTCTAAAATTTCACCACAGTGTGTCTAGTTGTGATTTGTTGTAACTTATCCTGCTAGGGATTCAGAATGTTGCTACTTGAATCTAGAGATACTATTTTTTTCAATTCTAAAAATTTCTAGCAATTATTTCCTTGAAGATGGACTCAATATTGCAAGTTTCTAAGACTCCTGATTGCCATGTGTAGGCTCTTCTCACTCTATCTTTTATATCTCTTACTCTCTTTCATGTTTTCCATCTATTTATCTCTTTGTGCTGCATTTTTAATGATGTCCTCAGACTTATTTTCACTTCATTTAACTCTCTTTAGCTATATATGTTGTTTAACTAATGCACTGAGGTTTTTTATTTCAATAATCATACCTTTAAATGTTTGAAGTTCTTACTTAGATATTTTCAAAATCTATTTTCTTACTATATTGTTTCTATTCCTTCCTCTGTTTTTTAGAAAGCAACTTCGAAGAGATATTAAACTGAATACATTTTAAATGCTGAATTATTTCTAGTTATTGGGGTATAAATTTTCATTTATGGCATTTTTTTCTTGTAATTCTGGGATGTCAATCACTCTTCAGAGGGAATCCTTTTCAGTAGGTATAATCACTAAAAGAATACAGAACATTTGGTTGCAGACACAACCCTATAAGTCAACTGGACTGTCACTTTGAGATCTCTTTCACAGTTTTTCAAATTATTCTTATGTTTATTTTATGGCTTCAGATTTTTGAAACATGCAAGTGTTGTGAATTGGGATCTGCATCATTCATGTGTAATGCAACTTTGAGGGACTTATTCTTATAGTTGACTCTTTTTTTTTTTTAAACCATAGTGCCAAAAAGATGATAAACTACTTTGCTACTTCCCTTGACTAGCATGTACAGGTTTCCTATTACCTGTTTCATATAAGGGACATGTTTTTAATGATATAGACTTCATGCAGAGAGCTCAAGTCTAGCTTTCTACATGTGCCTGAGTCTTTATTTGCTATTCTTGAGTAGATGTAAAAATCCAAAATCCCAAGCCCGTCCCTTATATCTCCATGAGCTGCTCTATTTCAATAGCCCCTTTCCAATCTCTCTTTGAAGTCCTTTTTTGTTTTTTGCACAAGGGGATTTATTCTTTTTGTTTTTAACCTTGATCATGCATTTTAAAATAATTTTGTCATATTTTGTGTTTGGAGCAGGCAGTTTGTTTTTGTTTTTACTGTTATCTCTTGACAAGAAGTTCCTTTGGCTTGATATATGTAGGAACCAAAAAGTTGGTAAGGGGGTTTTATGGCACAACTGATTTCAGATCAAGCATGTAATGATAACATGTGTATTTTGCTCTACGGTACTTAGCATTGCTTATTTGAAGCTATGTGCAATGTTAATTTGCTTCAAAGAACATTCCTCAGATACAGATATAGATTAATTACATTACATTCTCATTTAGTGTTAAAAGTTTTATATAGCTTCCTCAAAAAACAAACTACAACATAAGTGGTGGAATATTCAGAATGAAGTGAAGAAATATCATGCTTAGCCTCTTCCTCTCATGTTGTTTTTGTGGGATATTTCACCAGATTCAGTCTTCTTGCTAAGGTGACTTTCATAAACATTTTGACCTCTGAATTTTTATTTTTGAAGTTTTCTAAAATATCTTTCAATCTTTCATATTGCTTAGGTAAGATAAAAACTTAAGTTGGTTTGGTACCATGTTACTATTTAAACTGTGAAATCTAAGGATTAAAATGACCTCTTTTGTCATCAAAAGAAATAAAAATGTTTTGGCTGTCAAATTCAGAAGCTGTATTTTACCAAGGATATTCAAAGCTATCCAGAGGAGATCATTGCCTGCAGCTCCTTGGTTGTCTCCATAGAACGATTTCCTCATAAATGTGGCTTTTGATACTTGCCTTTTTCCTTTTAGATGCCACCTTCCCATTATTGCACAGAGGAAAATCAAGAACCAACTTCATCTCATCTTTGGCGTGGATAAAAAGCACATTCTCATTTTACTGCACATATCAGTAAGATTTGTCAGAATATTGGACCAAAAATACTCTATACTCATAACAATTTTAAAAACACAACAATATTGTTCACAAATAATGCAAGTATTCACGCTGTAGGTCATCATTACTGGTATGTCTCTTTCAGTTTTGTTTCTATGCTTACATGCTATGTGCTGCCTAGAAAGAATCCCCTCCTGTTCTGTGTTCAACATTTAACTTAGACTATCTAAACCTATCCAAAAAGTATTGCTTTTTAGACGAGCAAGAGCAACTTATAAGTCAGCCAGAGATCATAACACTTATTTTAAAGATGAGCATCTTCACTGAAACTAAGGAAAGAAAAAAAATTGAATTGCTATCATAACCAGCCCAGAGCTATACAAAGAATATGAGATGGAGAAGTAGGCAGCTTTGTGAACTGGTACAAGTTACTTGTTATTGTGTTCTAGTAGCAATAATAACAGCTACAAGTTTTCAATCACTTATGTGCCAGGCACTGTGCTAAGATTCAATATTCAGTAACTCATTTAATCCTCACAGTTACCCTATGACATAGGCTATTTTCTTAAAGTGTTCCCCATTTTAGAGATGGAGGAATTGAAGCTCTGAACTTTTAAGCGATCTGCCCTAGGTCACATAGCTAATAAGTGGTCAAGCCAGAATTAAAATCCTGGAAGTCGATTCTGGACCTGAATTCTTAACCACTGTGTTATACTGCTTATGAAATGGAGATAATAACACTTATCCCATAGGATTATTGGGGGAATTACATTAAACCAGATAATGCTATGCAATAGCATTTAGCACCCGTACTTGGAATTCAGCACTCAATAAGTAAATGTCAGTATATTTTGCCAGTCATGTAGCTGTCATTAGATTAATTAGGACATCTTAATCTGAAGTTCATTGTATTGTGATCTGTGACTCTTCACCCCAAACTGCCAGTTTATCAAATAATAATAGATAATAATAGGTAATATTTATTGAGCTTTTACTACATGCCAGGCACTGTTCTAAGTGCTTTACATGTAGCGATTCAACTAATCTTCATATCATCCCTCTGAGGAAGGTACTGGCATTATCCCTCTGTTACAGAGGTGGAAATGAAAGCTGATAGAGATTAAGTAACTTTTCTGAGGTCCCCTGGCCAGTAAACCAGGATTTGGTAACCAAGCGGCCTGACTCTAGAACCTGTTCTCGTAAATGCTATGCTATGGTGCAGGTGTGTTATGATTAACTCAGTTACCAGTATTTGGTTTTTCACTCAATTCCATCATTACATGCTAGAGCCCTAGGTCAATATTCTCTTTCAAATCCAGTGAGTGACCGGTATGTAATAATTTCCATAACCCTTTAAAGGAGAAGGGAGACTAGGTGACTTTTAGAAAAAATACCAGGCAAAAGACTTTGTTGATGATTCAGAATCTGATTTCTGCTCAAGAACATTTTAACATAATAATAATTTCAAGATGCAAATTAATGATTTTTTTCAAAGCAGACAGTACAAGTAACACAGAAATTAAATTCCTTAGCAGTATCTGAATAAAATATATACATGATATGAATACTTAGTGATATTTTAAAATGCAAATAGAAATGTGATAATTTATACTATTGTTTGATTAAAATGACTGTTGGAATTGGTGATGTGTTATATTATCACACCAAATGTAATAAGGGTAAAGAATGGGAATTCAAAAAGGCAAAATTGTATATGAATGTCAAAATATAAGTGGATCTTAAAAGTGTTTTGGGGAAATAGGTAATGTAATTTGAGATTCTAGAATGTTGAAAATATGAAGGTCAAATGGAATCATCCAGATCTCAACTTAGTTAAGTGATAAGGTTAGAGCCAAATTTATCTACAGAGCTACTTAGATGAAGATAGAATGCATGAAAAGAAATTTAGAAAGATAGTATATATTGATATATGATATATATTGATATATGTTACAGTTACATATATCACTCTGTAACATTCCCTCTAAACCAAGTAAGAGGACTGATAAAGACAAAATTTAATGCATAAAAATATTTATTCTTGATTATTATGACATAAGTTGCATATATTTATGCATAAAAAAGAGGAAAATCAGATAAGCAAACAGATTTAAAAAGTTTAAAATAACTATGATCTTTGAGACAATTGTCATTTAAGCCTTGATGTATATCTACTGGAGCCCATTGCTATGCATTCACATGTATATATAAACGAAATTTAATCATTATTTTTAAACTTTACTTTTAAAACATAACATATTGAAACGTTTTGATAAATAATAATAATATACAATATCCTTTTAAATAATGGAATAGAGTTTCTTTATTTGAAAGAACCATACATTATTCATCCAGTTCTCTATCTTTGGCATTTATTTAGTTTGCAGTGTTTATCTATTAAAACCAATATTACAATGAAGCCAAATTTTCAGCATACAGATCTTGTATGTATTTTGTTGTTTAGATGTATATGTCAGTATTTTATGTTTTGGGTGCTATTGTAAATGATAATGCATCTTTTAAAATTTCATTTTCCAATTTTTTTCTTACCAGTATATAGAAATGCAATTGATATTTGTATATCAACTCCATAACCTCTGACTTTGTTAAACTCACTAATTTGTTCTAGAACTTTTTCAGTAGATTTTTTGAAAAAACTTCACAGAAACAATGTTTTCTACAAATACAGGCAGTTTTATTTATTTCCTTCAAATGTACAGTCTTTTACTTCTATTACTTTTGTAGCTAGAATGTCCACCACAGCATTAAATAAGAGAGGTGTGATTGAAGCTCCTTGTATTATTCCTGATCATGGAGAATAAACATTAACTCTTTCCATTACTTGGTGTGATAGAGCAATTTTTCTAGAGATCTGCTAACTAGGCTTTTTGTAGATGCCCTTGATCACTTTTAGGAATTTCTCTTCTCTTCCTGTTTCCTGAAAGTTTTAAAAATGAACAGATGTTGAATCTTAGCAAATGTTTTTGCTGTATTAAGTGAGATAATTACATTTTTAAAAAATCTATTGTTATGGCGTGTTACATTATTGGTCTTTGAATTTTTAAAACTTTTGTCTTAAAGAGACACAAATTATTTTAACATTTTTAAAATGTTTTTTTCTTATTTACATTGAAGTATATCATAGGAAAAGTTATTAATATTCTTTCATTTATCTGGGTTTTCACTGAATTATCCTAATTATCAAACGGTTTTTTTGAGACAAATTTTTAAAAAATTTACCAAATTACTACATGGTCATATTATTATATATTTATTCAAAGATGAGTTTTTGTAATAATGTTTATATTGTTACCTAAATTAAGTTATAAACTAAAAAGTGTTCAAAAGAATTTTATTAATGCCCGACTTGAGCCCAGAATATTCTGCTACTAGTGTTCCCCATTTCCCCCCAAAACATTTTTCTCTTCTTAGATAGCCTTTTTTGGATTACACCCATAGGCTGGCCCATTACACAGGGCCCAGCAGAAATTCTATCTATCCTGTCTGATAGCCCACTATGCCACAATACCTCATTTACTCTTCCATTTCTTTGGAAGAATGGAAAGGTTTGTTATTTCTTTATTTGTAAATAAACAATAAGGCTTACCAATAAAAGTGCCTATTCCCCTTATTGTTTGTAAAATAATAATAATAGTAATGACGATGTACCTGCCTGCCTTACCAGAATAGAAAACTGCCTGAGATTATGATTTTAGTAAAACTAAGAAATATATCTGGACCCCAAAGTTTCTCATTAGTATTCTGTGGTTCTTTGAATTTTGAACTAGCTTTACATTCCTGAGTTAAATGGGTTAAATCTAAGTTAAACCTTTATTTCTATTTTTATCTTTATTATTTCATTTATTTTGGTTAAGTTTACATTCTTCTACTTTTTCTAGCTTTTTGGGGGGTGTGAGCTTAGATTATTGATTTAAGAGTTTTCTTCTTTTTTAATATATGTATTTTAGTGTTATAAACTTCCCTCTCAGCGCTGATTTAGCTGCATCCAACACATTTTGATATGTTATGTTTTTATTTGTATTGAACTGAAAATATTTTAAAATATTCTTGTGACTTTTCTATTGTCCCATGAGTTATTTAGAAGTATATTTTTAAATTTTTCAAATATGTGGGTATATTCCAGATAGTCTTTTGTTTTTATATCTAGTTTAATTCTTTTGTTATCAGAGAACAAACTTTATATGATTTTAATTCTTCAATATTTGTAGAGGGCGTTTTCATTTGAAGCAATGAAGTAAATATACTTTATCCTATATCTTCCACTAAGTACAACTAAAAGCCCTGGAACTTACATATAAAACAAACACAAAAAGACTCTAGAACATGGAGAGAAGAATGCAAACGGTCTACAAATCTCAGCATCTGAGGTAGGACATGGTATTGAGTTCCCTGGGTTTTCTCATGTATTCCAGACTTGGAGCTGAAAAGTTCGCAATCCAGAGACACTAATGGGTGCCGATAAGATAAAAACGTCCCAGTAAAAGCATTGCTTCTTTAGTCAAAGGAGTGGGAAAGGGACAGCCTAATAGGTTATAAAATTTTAGAAAATAACCACTATTCCCTAGCCAAACACACCAGAAAAAAAACTATTATCCTACACCCACTGATATGAATAAATATAGCATGAGGAAGCTGCACTTTCACCTTTGTAGATTATAACAAATTGGCCAATAGAAGACCCAGTAGAGAATAACTGTCATCTATTACCAGCTGATAATGAGGCTCTCTGCTTATGTTGTCAGTGAATACCAGATGGGGACCCTCGACTTGCATTCTCAATTGACTTTAATGGGTTCCCCTCAAGCTCCCAACTGAGGTGATATTAGAGGGAACTTAGTGAAGAGTCAGAACTTTTCACCACCACTGAGTGTTAATGAGACCATCCCTCCACCTGATGGTGTTAGTGGAGGTTATGTGAAGAGCAGAAGCAAAGTACTCTTACACCTCCCAGCCAGGGAGGTATCAACTGAGGCCTAATAGAAATCCAGAAGTCACATCCCTCACAGTAATGAGGTACCTTCTCTCAATTGTCAACAGAGACCAAATGATAAACCTTGATTTCTAACCCCAATTCTCAGTAATGAGGCTGTGTTACCCTCTCCTTGCCAGAGTGGTGGCAGAGAAAGCTGGCTAAAACAAAAGTTCTAAATAATTAGAATCAGGGTTTCATAACCTAATATAAAATTACCCAGGTTTCCATTTGAAAATTACATGTCATACAAAAAAAATGAGATCTCAAACTGAGTGAAAAAAAGACAACTGAGAGTCACTAACACCAAGATGACATCGGTGTTAGAATTATTTAAAGGTATCCATTAAAAAACGCTTCAAGGAGCAATTATGAGCATACTTCAAAAAATGAAAAACAGAAAGCTTCAGTCAAGAAATAGAAATCCTCAACAAAGAAATAAAGAATGTAAATTAGAAAATCATAAATTTTAGAACTGAAAAACACAATAACAAATAAAAATCTCAGCAGATGCAATCAACAGCCAAACAAAGAAGACAGAAAAAATAATCTGTGAACTGAAAGATAGAATGATAGAAATCACTCAATCTGAACAAAAGAACACAAATAGATTGAAAAAATGAATAGAGCCTCAAAAACCTGTAGGACTACAACAAAATGTCTAACAGTAATGTAGTAAAGGTCCAAAAGGAGCAAAGAAAGAGGACAGAGCTGAAAAATTACTTAATGAATAATAATTGAAAACTTCTCAAATTTGGCAGACATTAACTTACAGATTAAAGAAGCTGAACAAACCTCAAAGGGATAAACCCAAAGAAACCTATGCCAAGACATATGATAATTACCTGTTTGCAAAATAAAGGCAAAGAAAACATTTTCAAAGCAGTGAGTGAAAAATGACACCTTGCCTATAGGGTAAAAAACAATTGGAAGGAGAAATTTCTCACAAAAACTTATGTAGTCTAATAAAAAGTGGCAAAATGTTTCCCAAGTGAAAAAAAAAAAAAAGAACTGTCAACATATAATCCTATACTCAGTGAAAATATCCTTCAGGAATGAAGGGACAGTCGAAATATTCTAATATAAAGGAAATCTAAAACAATTTGTCACCAAAAGACCTATTCTTAAAACAGATGAAAGGAAGTTCTTTTTTTTTTTTTTTTTTTTTGAGTTGGAGTCTCACTCCGTCGCCCAGACTGGAGTGCAGTAGCTGCTCCGGCCACCACAGCCTCGACCTGCTGGGCTCCAGCGATCCTTCCGCCTCAGCCTTCCAAGTAGCTGGAACTACAGGGGCGCGCTACCACGCCTGGCTAATTTTTTTTTTGATTTATTGTAGAGATGAGGTCTCGCCAAGTTGCCCAGGTTGGTCTCAAACCCGCGGGCTCAGGCAATCCACTTACCTCAGCCTCCCAAGGTGCAGGATTACAGGCTGAGCCACCGAGCCCAGCTAAAATGAAGTTCTTTAAACAAAAATAAGATGATATAAAAGGAGGGTTGGAGCATCAGGAGGAGAGAAAGAACCTGGTAAGTAAAATGTGGGTAAATAAAATAAAATAGACTTTCCTTCTCTTGAGTTTTCTAAATTACATTAACAGTACAATCAAAAATTGTCCCACTCTGTGATGGTACATAGATGAATTATTCAAGGCAATTATGTCATCAATGGAGAAAGTAGAAGGATGTGAATGGAGGTAGGGTTTACACTTCACTCAAACTGGTTAAATGATGATACCAGGAAACTGTGTTAAGTAATACACTTGAAATTATACACACACACACACACACACACACACACACACACACACACAGTGAAAGTACTTTTAACTACTTTAAGAAGAATATGAATAGAAACACCCCAAAACACTACAGATAAATCTAAATAAAGTTCTAAAACTTGTTCAAGTAACTCACAAAATACAGGAAATACAGAAAAAAAAAAAAAGAAAATAAACAGAAAACAAAATAAAATGGCAGACAGGTTATAACACAATAATAGTTACATTAAATGTAAAAGGTCTAAATATACCAATTAAAAACAGATATTGTCTATTATGAATTTAAAAAAACATGATCCAACCATCTGCCATCTATAAAAAACTTCAAATATAACAATGCAGGCAATTTGAAAGTGAAAGGAGGGAAAAAAGCCACCAGGATTGGCAATATTTATATCAAATAGAGTAGACTCTGGAGCAAAAATAATTATGAGCCAAGAAGGAGACATTATATAATGACAAATGAATCAATTCACCAATAAGTCGTAGCAATCCTAAATGCATATGCATGAAAAAAAACAGAGCTACAAAATATGAGAAGCTAAAAAAGGAGAAACATACAAATCCAGAATTATAGTTGGGGACTTCAACACTTCTCTCTCAACATTTGATGGAGCAACTAGACAAAAGTCAGCAAGGATATAGAAGAAATCAGCAATACCATCAACCAACAGGACTTAGTATTTGTAGAACACTCTACCCAACAACAGCAGAGTACAAATTCTTTTCAAATGTCTACAGAACATCTACCAAGAGAGACTATATTTTGGGTCGTATAATAAATCTTAACACATTTTAAAAAATTTAAATAACACAGAATGTGTTCTGCAACCACAATCAAATCAAATTAGACACCAATTAAATAAAGATAACAGAAAAATTTTCAAACACTTAAAAACTAAATAACACACTCCTAAGCTACCCACAGGTCCAAAAGGATGTCTCAGGAAAATAAATACAATACATTGAACTGAAAATAAAAGTACAAGAACATATCAAAATTTGTAAGACAGTTAAATTAGTGCTCAGATGGAAGTTTATAACACTAAATACATACAATGGAAAATAACAAGTCTCAAATTAATAACCTAAACTCTAACATAAAAAAATAGAAATAGAAGGCAAAATAAGTCCTAAGCAAGTATAAGGAAGAAAACATTAAAGATAAGAGCAGAAATCAATGAAATTGAAAACATAAAATTAATAAAGAAAAACACTAATTTAAAGAGTTGGTTTTTTGAAATGATCAGTAATGGTGAGAAAACAACTGTGAAAGGAAAACAATGAATCAGAAGACACAAATTATCACTATCACGAATGAAACAGAGGATATTACTACAGACTCTGCAGACAGCTAAAGGATAATAAAGAAAAACTACAAAAAATTCTACACACACATTTGACAACTTCAATAAAATGAATTAATTCCTCCAAAAGCAAAAGCTACTACAACTCACCTAATATGAAAGAAAGAATTCAAATCACCCTATAACTCTTAAGGAAATTGAATTCCTAATTTCAAAGCTTCATAAAAATGAATCTCCAAGCTTGGATAGTTTTGCTGCAGAATTCCACTTAATGTTAAAAAAATTGACACCAATTTTACACAATATCTTTCAGAAAACAGAAGAGGAAGGAACACTTTCAAGCTTATTATATGAAGCTAGTAACATCTGAACCCAAAACTATACAAAGACAGTTCAATAAAAGTAAATTACATACCAATATTACTCAAGAATATAGATGCAAAAATCCTTAATAAAATATTAGCAAATAGATTCAACAGGTGTAAAGAAAATAATCACATTATCATATCAATTGATGAAGAAGAGCATTTGACAAAATTCAAAACCTATTAATGATAAAAATACTCAGAGAAATATGAATAGAGGGAATTTTTTCAACTTGATAAAGAATATCTACCAAAACTCTACAATTAACTTACTTAATTGAATTCTTTCTTCTTATAATGGAGAACAAGGCAGGGATGTCTACTCTCACAATTCTTATTCAACATAGTACTGGAAATTCTAGCCACTGAATTAAGGCAAGAAAAGGAAGTTCACAGTTTGGAAAGAAATAAAACTGCCCCTATTTGTACAAAACTTAACTTTCCTCACAGAATATTTTAAAAATCGACATAAAAACAACAAAACAAATAAAAAACTTCCTAGAGCTAAATGAGTTAGGCAATATCACAGGATACAAGAGCAACTCCCTCAAATCAATTGACTATATTAACAATGAAAATGCAGAACCAGATGTTAAAACCACAAAACCAATTACAGATTCTCTAAAAAATAAGTTACTTACGTGTAAATTTAGCAGGACCTATGCAGGTCTTATATGCTGAGAACTACACAATGGTGATGAAAAAAACCAAAGATATTTTGACAATCTTCATCCTTTTAGTGATGTGCTTAAACTATATTTATATTTAATGTCATTGTTAATATATTTTGATTTAGATATACTATTTTCTTATTTTTCATTAGTTTCCTTTGTTTTTTTTGTTTGTTTACTCATTTCCCCCTCTTCTGTCTTCTTTTGCATTTTAAAAAGATTTTTACCTTGTGTTTCTGAATATCACCCTGTGTATTATTTTTAGTGGTTGCTCTAGGGATTATTATTTACAGTTGATCCTTGAATAATGCAGGAGTCAGGGGCACTTTCCCCCCTGCACAGTTGAGAATTCGCTTATAACTTTTGAGTCCTCAAAAACTTAATTCAAATAGCCTACTGTTGATCAGAAGCTTTACCAATAACAAACAGTTGATTAACACATATATTGTGTGTTATATATATTATATATTGTATTCTTACAATAAAATAAGCTAGAGAAAAGATGTTATTGAGAAAATAAACCTATAATATTGTACTGTATTTATTGATACTATAAATTTACATCATCTGTTTACAAGATGAATTGTCAGTCTGAAATGACAGGCAACTGCAGCTGTAAACTACAATACACAGTACACGTCAAGCAATTCAACTTTTTTAATGTCATGACTTTTCTCTGCTTCTTGGGAGCACTTCCACATCAATAGTGCCACTTCATAAAGAGTCCATGGTTTATTCAAGGTTTACAGTATTGCACTAAATATGATGAAATATACACAAGAACTGCAAGAGATCAGTGTTTACAGGTATACACAATTTACTAGAGAGATGAACTGCTCACGCAGAGATTACTGTCATGTGGAATTTTTAACAGATACTCACACCACTTGAGTTCATTGCAATAGCAACAAGAAGTGGCTATGAAATTATTACAGTAGCACAGTATGTACTTCAGTTAATTTTATACAGTTATGTTTTAATACTTCATCTTTATGTTTTCTTTTTTTACTGTCAATGATGTCATGTACATCCTGTGTTTGTGTTGATAAACTTTGATAAATTTTAACTTTTTATTATAGTTCTGTATATAATTTATGGTAGTAAGTTATTAATTAACTAGTATGTACATATATTTTATGCATTCATAACATACCTAACTTAATTTTTTGATATTTCTAGGCTACGTAATTCCTTTGCGAATTTTTGAATTGTCACAAATCTCCATAACATTTTCCAATGTAGTCACCAAAAGCAATCTGCATATAAATAGACCTACACAGTTCAAACTCATGTTCAAGGGTCAACTGTATGTCATAATTATATCCTAATTCACTTTCTATAGTCTAATTAGGCTAACAATTTTATCACTTTATGTGAAATATGGAAACCTTGCCACTGTATATGTCCCTGTTATCCTTTCCACTCTGTGTTGTAACATATGCTTTATATCTACCTACACTGAAAACCTCATGAGACAACATTATAATGTTTTGTTTCAATCATCAAACATATTTTAAAGAACTCAAGAAGAGAAGATTGTTCTAATGTGCTAACCCAGGTACTTATCGTATCTATTGTTCTTTCTTTATTCCTGATTTACCACGTTTTTTTCAGGTATAATTTCTCTTCTCTTTGAAGAATTTTCTTTAGCGGTTCTTTTAGGACAGATCTGCTGACTAAAAATTCTCCTAGTTTTTCATTTGAGAATGTCTTTATTTCACCTTTATTTCTGAAGTTTTTTTTTTTTTTTTTTTTCCTCTGAGTTGAGGTTTTACTCTGTCACCCAGGTTGGAATGAAGTGACATGATTACGGTTCACTACAACCTCGACCTCCTGATCTCAGGCAATCCTTAAACATCAGCCTCCTGAGTAGCTGGGACTACAGTCATGTGTCACCGTGCTTGGCTAATTTTTAAATTAATTTAATTTAATTTTTTTTGTAGAGAGGCGATCTTGCTATGTTTCCCAGTCTTATTTCTGAAGAATATTTAGGCTGGATATAGAATTTGGGGTTGACATTTTTTTTTCAGACCTTTAAAAAGCTGTGTCTCTTCTTTTGAACTTCATGGCTATTTATAAGAAATCCAGTCATTCACATCATTATTCCCTAAGGGTAATGTGCCAGTTCTTTGGGGCAGTTTTTAAGGTTTTTCTTTACTTTGTTTTTAGTTTTCAGCACTTTGATTATTATAGGCATGGGGTTTTTTTTGAGTTTATCTTTTTGGGGGGTTAACTAAGCTTCCTGAAGTTATACCTTTACATCTTTCACCAAATTTGGGTTATTTTCAGCCATAATTTACTTGAATATTTTTTCAACATTGTACTCTTCTCCTTAGGGAACCCCAATGACATAACTGTTAGTTTTTTTAGTGTCTCATGTGCCTGAGACTCTGTTTTTGAGTTTCTTTCTTTCTTTTTTTTTTTTAATCGGATCATGTCTATTGTTCAATCATCAAGTTCCCTGATTCTTTGTCAACTCCATTTTGCTACTGGGCCCTTCTATTATGTTTCTTAACTTTACTTCTCAGTTCTAAAATTTGCATTTGGTTCTTGTATATATATTTTTATGTTGAAGTTTATACATTTCTTCTTTCCTTCTTTTTCTTTTTTTTTTTAAGTCAGAGTATCTCTCTGTTGCCCAGGCTGGAGTGCAATGGGAGTGCTTATGGCTATCGCAGTCTCAACCTGCTGGGCACAGGTGATCCTTCTTCTTCAGCCTTCTAAGTAGCTCCAACTACAGATGTGTGCCACCATGCCCAGCTAATTTTTGTTTGTTTGTTTGTTTGTTTGTTTGTTTATTATAAAGACAAGTTCTCGCCAAATTTTTCAGGCTGGTCTCAAACCCTTGGGCTCAGGCAATCCTCTTACCTTTCACCTCTGCTTCCCAATTCCTCTGCTGGGATTATAGACGTGAGCCACTGTGCCTGGTCTGAAGTTTATACTTTTCTATCATTCACTCTTACTTTACCAGACAATTTTATAACAGTTTCCTTAAACAGATAATTTTTTAATGGTTGCTTTTTCAGATAATTTCAACATGTCATTTTGACATTGGTGTTTGTTAATTTTTTTTCTTATACAAATTTACATTTTCTCAGTTCTTTATTTGCTAACTAGTTTAGGGTTATATCTTGGGCATTTAAAATATCATATTAAGAGACTCTGGGTCTTGTCTAAGTTCAATGAAAAATTTTGATTTTAACTTTTGCAAGCAATCAACCTTGACAGGTTCTGGCCAAAAGTTTCAACTAGCCTTCTGTGGCCTGTAGTTTCAATTTTAGTTTCACTTTCAAAGTCACTGAAGTGCTATTTTTGTCTGTCCCACGTGTGTAGTGACTTGTCTTAGACCTAAATGGCAGACTACCCTCTCACTTAGTTCTCGAAGTGTACATAGACACACGATTTTTAAAACAATTTTATAGGTTTGCTATCCTGATATACTCTCTCTTGCGCTCTGTGATCTTACAGGTGCTTTTGGTTCCCTGATTCTCCCCTTTTTGGTCCTCTGACTTAGTAGCTGAGGCTTCGTTTACATTCCCCATGATTATGCCCACATTTCACATCAACTCGTGGGAAGACAGAGGAAAAGAAGCAGTGCAGATTCAGCCCGCCCTTTTTGGACCACAGCTCCTCTGATTTGAAAGGATCAGTTCCCTTCCTTCAGGGCTTTTGGCTCCTACCAACCCTGTTGCTACTTCTGTTACCTCTACTGTCATTGATACAGAATTGCTTAGGGGTTGGAGTGTAAGAGAATGGAGAAAACTTTTTAAATGTCAATTTCCTCCACTTTGAGCATTTGGAAGTTTCTTTCTTCTTGAGCAATGACTAGAGGGTTTCTGCTGAATGTTCCTCTGTCCATGTCAATTTCCACTTTCAGGTTTCAGGCTGCATTAAGTCTTTGCTGGAAGTAGAAAATGGGAAACTCACTGCTAGATTGGTGATACATTGAATTATGGTCTACTGCTTCAATCTGCCTGCTACCATCTATTTTTCAGAGTCCTAAAATACAAGCTCACACATTCGATCAAGGTTGAATAGCTATATTCAGTGGGAGAGAGCATAAAGTGTACTTTCTCCAAATTATTCAGAGCTTGAACTTGTCAATTATCCTTTAAAGCAATTAGAGAAATGTGAAAATATATTTTATGTTTACCTTAATCTTTACCATTTCTGGTACTCTTGAATCATTTGCATACATCCTAATTTTCTGCTTTTAACATATTAACATTTATTTTTAAATCTTTTAAAAAATTCCAACAAATGGGCTACCTCTGAGTCTGATTCTGTTATCTTTTTATGTTTTTTAAGTATGCTGCTTTCAGTGTTTCTTGTAATTTTTTCATTGAATGTTAGACATTGTTGATAGAAGAACTTTAGAGATGGAAGTAAATGGTATTTAGCCTGGCAATAAGTACATCTCTTCTTTTGTCAGAGTATTAGTGTTAGGGGTTGAGTCAATCTACTCAGGAATTGAATGAGATTTGGGTTTTGCTGTGGCTCTTTTTACCTTAAGTGTGGCCTGGGATTTAACTTCATCTAGACATTTGTGCTTAGGATGGGATTATGGTGCCGATGGGTTTTTCTCAATATTTCCATTACCTCCTTCAGCTTTCACCAGTTTTTACACATCTGCACTACAGAGGTGGACTCTTTCTACTTGCTTGTTAAACTACTATAGTTTGTTACTCAGTGCTGGGCTTATGGTAGAGTATGAAATTATTTTCTTTTGTCTTGAGCCACCTTTTTTATTAGGCAAACTCTGTTAACCTGAACCTCAAGGGTAGGACTTTCTCAGTGTTCTTCTTACCTTTCTTCCATATGGCAGCCAAATTCTGCTGTGTTTTGTGATTGACTTGGTGTGGTAGTTTCCTTTCCCTCTCCCAGGTGATATGATATCCTTGCAGGTTCCTGAGCCCAAGGTGGGTTCCTGACCTTCTCTTAAAAACAGAAATTTTCTGTTTCTGCTTCTCTTCCTGAAATAATAGAAATCTGCTAGAAGCCTGGGAACAAAAATACTTTTCTGCTTTTTCCCCAGTGACTTAAAACTTTTGCTTCAGAAAAATAAAAAGTGAAGGGAGCAAGTGGGACTTTTGCCTGTCCCCCAGCAGCAGCCAAACATCTCCTGCATGCCTGTGTCACTAAATAGAGTTCTCAATCTCTTTCCTTGCCTTCAATCTGTTTAGTGAACACCACTGGAGGTGAGTGTGAGTTCTTCTTATCTCTAAAATTTTTATCTACTCCAAATTGACATGCTAACCTTCACGTGCCTGTTAATAATTAATTAAAATATTTGTTTATTTCTTCTTAATCACTTGTATAGCAGCCTCATTTTCCCTTTGCTCTGTCAAAGATGAAACAGATCATGTGTCCCATCTCTCTTTAGAGGGGCTGATCATTCTGGAACTCTTTTTATTTGGGGAATGGAGTAAGATCTGTCATGAATAGATTGATACTCTATGGGGAGGGTGAGTGTATTCTTGTGCTATATGGTCCCATGAGAGTTGGTTGCTAAAACAAGCTTGGCACTGATCTCCCACTTCTTGTTTTCTATCTCTCCGTGTGATGTCTGCACATGCCAGCTTACTTTCACCTTCCCCTCATGAGTGGAAGCAGCCTGAGGTCCTCACCAGATGCAGCTGCCCAATCTTGAACCTCCCAGTCGGCAGAATCATGAGCCAAATAAACTTTTTTTCTTCATAAATTACCCAACCTTGGGTATTCCTTTATAGCAACACTAAAGAGCCTAAGTTACCATATGAGTTCAGATTTCTGATGGGCTCAAGAAATGTTATGTTTTTATAAATTAACTAGCTTTTCTTATTATTAGGGTGAAAGTGACAATATATTTCACCTTTCTACATTTTAAGCAGAAACAGAGTCTTCATTCATACATTTTAATTATTTCTTACTATAAACTCCTCGCAGTGCTATTGAAACCAAGAATATGCATAAACATGTTTTTTAAGACATCTTTGTACAGATGGCCAAATTGCTGTCAGGAATATTTTGCACATCTACTTTCTTAAACTACTTATATAGTAGGCCAGCATTATAATTTCCATATCAAATAAAACTATCCCTTTACTAAGGTGCATATGTATTTGATTAAAAAGCTTTGTCTGTTGAGCTAAGATGAACTACATCTTTTTAAAAACAGGTACATTGTTCTAACCTAATAGGAAGGACTACATGCCAAGATTGTCATCATTAAAACATTTGGTAATGAGCTTCTTTGTGGGCTCAATAATCAAACCTCTTGAGAAAGTGTGTAAAGATCACCTTGTATCAACTTCTGCCTTATGAGGAAAAGTGTTTCCTTGCAATGCCAACATAACTGAGTTGAATTAACGCCAAACAAAATTACTGGGTAAACAGGGGGAAATAACATAAATAACATTAATTGATAGTTGGGGAAATAAGAAAGTTCAGTTAGTCTCTGGATGTTACAAAGAGTTTGGCGAGGTTCCCAAATCTACTATCCCACGAGCTATTTCCCCCTAATATTATAGAATCATGAAGGTGAAAATGATCTCCAAAAATATATTAGTTGATGAACTATGACCACAGGCCGCTATATGATAACTTCTCCACCAATGAGATGGTCTACCTGGCCCAGAAACTTTTTGCCCAGACCAGAGGTTGGCTAAGGAATCTTCTTTTTGTCCTCTTTTCTTTCAGAGCTACTCTGGTTCTTTCTTTGCCCTCTGAGGACAGAAGTATTCTTTAATCAAGAGCTATTCTGGGGCCAGTAGAGAAAAATACCACCACTTCACGATACCTTGCCAATAGTAAGGGCAGTGTGGAATGGCTAGAAATACATTGTCTGGCATACCCTCCTGGTTCCTATGACTTGGAATGATGCCTAAGTGTGACCAGTGGGCTTGTGGAGGCTGCATATTCAGAAAGAATGATGCAAAACAATCTTCAGAAGCCAAGGGAATAACTCTTAGAGGAGGACTTGGGCGCTTCAGCAGTAGATGCAGCAACAAAGCAAAGAACACACAGGATAACATTGACAATAGATGCCAGCCTAGGACTGAAACTGATCAAAGACAAGAAGCAGGTTACACATATCTGGACCCTATGTTAACCCCCTAGAATGAAGAAGGAAAGAAGAAAGGAGAGAGAGAGTATCCTGGATTGTCTAAGTATTTACTTAAAAGTGAATGGCAAAAATAAGAGATAAGATTGACAAGGGGGAACTCATCAAACTGAAAAGCTTCGGCAAAGCAAAAGAAACCATCAAGAGGGTGGGTAGATAGCCACAGAACGGGAAAAAATATTTTGCCAACTGCATATCTGACAAAGGCCTAACATCCAGGATCTATAAGGAACTCAAACATGCCGAAAGGAAAAAAAAAAAAGCCCCATTAAAAAGATATGAATAGACACTTCTCAAAAGAAGACATACGAGCAGCCAACAGATACATGAAAAAATGCTCAGCCTCACTAATCACCAGAGAAATGCAAATCAAAACCACATGGAGATACCACTTAATTTTAGTAAGAATGGCCATTATTAATAAAACAAAAAACAACATGCTGGTGAGGATGCGGAGAAAAGGGAAAGTTTCTACACTGTCGGTGGGAAGGCAAACTAGTGCAACCTCTATGGAAAACAATGTGGTGATTCCTAAAAGAACTAGAAATCGACCTTCCATATGACCCAGCAATCCCCCTTCTGGGAAAATACCGGGAGGAACTTAAATCACTCTATGAAAAAGACACCTGCACACACATGTTTATTGTAGCACTATTTACAATAGCAAAAACGGGGAACCAACCATGTTGCGCATTGAAGAGGACTGGATAAGAAAAATGTGGCACATATACAGATGGAATATTACACAGCCATAAAGAAGAACAAAATTATGGACTTCTCAGCAACTTGGATGGATTTAGAGTCTGTAATACTCAGTGATCTATCACAGAAACAAAGAACTGAGTTCCACATGTTCTTACTCATAAGTGGGCCCTGAACACTTACCATAATATTATAAGAAAGGGATTGGCGCCAGGCTCGGTGGCTCAGCCTGTAATCCCGCACTTTGGGAGGCTGAGGTGAGTGGATTGCTTGAGCCCGCGGGTTCGAGACCCTCCTGGGCAACTTGGCAAGACCTCATCTCTACAAAAAATCAAAAAATTAGCCGGGCGTGGTAGCACGTGCCTGTAGTTCCAGCTACTCGGAAGGCTGAGGTGGAAGGATCGCCGGAGCCCAGCAGGTCGAGGCTGGGAGCAGCCACTACACTCCAGTCTGGGCGACAGAGTGAGACTCCAACTCAAAAAAAAAAAAAAAGAAAAGAAAAAGAAAAATAAAGGGATTGCAGTAGCCAGAAACTTCCGGTGGGTGGGAGTGGGGGTACAGGCACATAACATCAATAAGCGTACCTGATCTCAAACCAGGTGAAGTGGGGACCCAAGGGAGAACCAAATTTTACCTGTACGATGAACACTTGTATACCTAATCCTGAATTGTACCCCACGTCTTTAAAATAACAAATAAAAAAATTTAAAAGTAAAAAAAAAGTGAATGGAAAAAAACAAAACCAGAAACGGCAGTTTACCTTATATTGGTAAGGTTACGTTTTCTGTTTTCTGTAGAAATAGGAGGCCTAAGAGCTAAATTTAGAGAAACAAAGTTTAATTTTGTATATATGTATTCATTTCTAAAATTCATATCTACAACGCATGACCTATATCTTTATCCATACAAGATGCAAGATGGGGGAGTATTCAAAACAATAATGGAAAATTTTTGAGTGGTTGTGTTTTATTTTGTGGTATATATGGTTAATAATAGCAAAACTGCAAGGCCAAAAATTATTTCATAAGGCCATGTACATCACCAATACATTTAGAAACTTGTCAGAAGTTTGTAAAAGTAATCTTAAATAATTTAACAGTATATTTATAAAATTATTTTTGTTCTCAGTTTAATAGGATTAATTTTTATTTTTTCTTTTTCTCATCAAAAGTTGCATTATATGCTATTTTAACTTTATTTTATTATAAATATGTGGGGTACGAGTCAGGATTAGGTACATAAGTAATCTACATGCAGGTGAAGTTTGGGCCAACTATAGGTCCTCACTTCTCCTGATTTAGGACCAGGTGCCCTTTGTGTTGTTTGTGATTTCGCTTTTGATGGTTTAGTTAGCAGTGAAATGGAAAATTCTAGAAATAAACAATTCCTAAGTTTTAAATTGCATGCCATTTTGAATAGCATGATGAAATTTCTCACTGCCCTGCCCCATTTCACCCAGAGGGCGAATCATCCCTCTGCCCAGTGGATCCATGCAGTAGATGCTACCCCCCTTAGCCACTTAGTAGCCGTCCAGGTTATCAGATCACCTGTGGTGGTATTGCAGTGATTGGGTTCAAGTCACCATTATTTTATTTCATAATGGCTCCAAAGCACAAGGGGAGTGATAGTGGCCATCAGGATATACCAAGGAGAAGCCATGAAGTATTTCTATTAAGTGAAAAGGTGAAAGTGTTCAACTTAAATAAGAAAAGGAAGAAATTGCATGCTGAGGCTGCTAAGATATATGGTAAGAACAAATCTTCTATCTGTGAAATTGTGAAGAAGGAAAAAGAAATTTGTGTTAGTTTTGTTGTGACAACTCAAACTGCAAAAGTTACGGTCACAGTGAGTGATAAGTACTTAGCTAAGATGGAAAGGTCATTGCATTTGTGGGTGGTAGACATGAGCAGAAATGTGTTCCCAATGATGGCAAATGGGTTCAGTACTAACCTCAATTTCAGGCATCCATTGGGTATGTTAGAACATATTCCCCATGGAAGAGGGGGAACTACTGTAAATACTTGTAACCCCTCAAATAGTCCTTGGCACACTTGTGTGTCATGTTACTACAACTGGAAACTTTTTATCTAGCTCCTTTTTCCTCAAGGTGTGTGTAGCTCATGGTGCAGCATGAGCATTGCCTGGGAGCTGACTGGAAATACAGAATCTTGAGTCTCATCCCACACCTGATGAATCAGAACCTGCCTTTTCACAAGGATGACTTGTACTCATGTTAAAGTTTGAGAAGTGCTCTAGAACAGTGGTTTGCAAAGTGTTATACCTGGACCAGCAGCATCGGCATCACTTGAAAACTTATGAGTAGTATACATTTTCAGGCTTCACTCCAAACCTACTGAATCAGAAGCTCTGGGAGTGGGGCCCAGCCATCTGTGTTTTCACTAGCTCTCCAGGTGATTTTGATGTGAGGTAAAGTCTGAGAGCCACTGTCTAGAGCATATTCAGAGAAGCATGATATGTATATATTCCCATTCCATGATACATAGCCTGTGGCAGTTAAGGCTAATCATTCATGACACCCTTCCTGATTAAACCTGGACATGACTTCAAGATTCTTTCTCATAACAGCACTTTAATCAGTCACTACCAGTTAAATGGAGACCAACTTGTCATCCCAGCATAAGCTTCTACACGACAGCCTCCGAAGGAACCAGTGTGTGCATATGTTAACAAAGGACATAGGCACTCTTTTGGGCAAAGGCTACAAGATCCTCTGTGTAACATCTATGAAAATGCTGATGGCAGTTAGTATGAGGAATATATCCTTGAATTTATAGTCTCATAAAGCCATGCCATAGTTAATTCATGTTCTCAGGGGCAGTGGTCAAAATGCTGTGTTGCCATGCTTGTTCAATGTACTAAGTCTGTCTTCCAGCTCTCAGTCATCCCTCTCATCTCTTTGTCCCCCTCATGTGTATGATGGGGCAAGAGAGCTGTGAGCTTGCTAGTTTTCATAGTACCCTGCACTTACCATTTCTAAAGGTCTATGACCTTTTTTTTTAACTTTTAATTTTTTTTGTTTTAAAGATGTGGTGTGCAATTCAGGGTTAGGCATACAGATGTTCATTATGCAGGTACCCTTGTTGATGAGGTGTGCCCCCCTTCCCCAGGCAGATTCCCACTACTGCCAATTCTGCTTCCCTGTCCCCCTCCCAGAAGTTTCCTACTACCACTAATCCTTTTCTTATAGTATTATGATAATTGTTCAAGGTCCGTTTATGAGTGAAAACATGTGATACTCAGTTCTTTGTTTCTGTGAAAGATCACTCAGTATTATAGACTCTAACTCCATCCAGGTTGCTCTGAAATTCATGATTTTTTTCTTTCTTTTTTTCTTTTTAGTTAGCATCTGTCTTGCCCATTATATGAGAGCAGAAATCACATTCATCTTGCTCACTGTTTGTATTAGTTACCTAGGGCTACCATAACAAAGTATTACTAGAAGTCTGAAATCAGTATCATTGAGCCAAAATCAGGATGTTCACAGGGCCGCACTCCCTCCAGAGGCTCTAGGGTGAGAATCTGTTCTTTGCCTCTTTTAGCTTCTGGTGACTGCTAGAATTCCTTAACTTTTGGTTACATCATGCTAATCTAGGCCTCCACTGACTCTGATTCTCCTGCCTCCCTCTTATAAGGACCCTTGTGGTTACGTTGGGCACACCCAGATAATTTAGGATAAACTCCTTCTCCCAAGTTCCCTTTAATCACAACTTTTGCCATATAAAGTAATATTTACAGGTTCTAGAGATAGGGATGTAGACGTATCTTTGGGGCCATCATTCAGCCCAGTACCTTGATGAATCATTATCTTTACCTGGCTCATAGTAGGCACCCAATTAAACTATATGATATGAGTGGATGAAAAAACTAAAGAAATGAAGGTATAAGAGTAGATAGGATCATCTAGGAAGAGAGTGCTGAAAAAGAAGAGCGCTCTCAAAGATAACCTGGCATAGTGATTAAGACCACAGTCTTCGACCGGGTGCAGTGGCTCACGCCTATAATCCCAGCACTTTGGAAGGCCAAGGTGAGAGAATTTCCTGAGCCCATGGGTTCTGGACCAGCCTGGGAAACTTGGGGAGACCTCATCTCTAAAAAGAAAAGAGAAAAAAACAAAAACAAAACCAAAAACACAGCCTTCAAGGCCAGACTACCAGGGTTTGTATCCAAACTTTGCCACTCACTAGCTGTGCAACTTTGGGCAAGTTAATTCCTCTGTGCCTATGTTTCTTCATCTGTAAAATGAGCACAGCAATATATGTTTGGAAAATATTGTAAGAATTATATGAGCTAATGTGCCATAAAGGTTTTAGACTAATGCCTGTCATATTATCTAATATTATTAACTATCCTTAGCACAAAGCACAGGGCCAAGCACACAGAAGATGCTGAAAAATTTGTGTTGAATGAAATCAGGAAAGAGGAAACAATCTCTGTCCTCCTGTCATTCTTCGCTTGGCAAAATTTTTGCGAAAAACCTTAGGATGGCTAAAATACCTAGCAGAATGTGGAAAATTCCCTAAAAGGAGATAAGAAAGGATCCACGATGATCTGAGAGGGTAACAGGATGGACAATTAGTGGTCTGGGGGAAGGCTTTATGAAATGATGGCCTCTGAGATAGGCTTTTTTAAAAAATGGTTGGATTTCCTAGTGGGCACAGGAGCAGTCCTGGTGGAGGATTTACTTGAGCAAAGGGGTGGAAATAAGAATGCCTAGTGCATGTTTGGTATAACGGGAATCTGGACAATAAAGAGCAAGGGAAAGGAAAAGAAATATGTAAAGGTTGATTAAGCTCAGATTGCAAATGACTTTGAATGCTAACAAGTTGATTGAGTAGGCAATAGGAAGCCCTCAAAGATTTTAACTGAGTAAATTACACAACCAGTAGGCATGTTTTAGGAATATTGATGGGGAAACAATGGATTGGAGATGGGGAGAGGCAGGGGAACTAGTGAGGACATTACTACAATACACTAGGAAATAGCTGGAAGGAGGAACAAAAAGGAAAGCAGGGCTACAACATGTGTTGCAAAGGTGAAATTGATCATATTTGGGAGCAAGGGGAAAGGGAACAAACATAGATAACAGACTTTCCCTCCAACTAGCTGTGGGGTTTAGGACAATTCACTTAACTTTTCTGCAGCTCAGCTTCCTAATTTATAAAATGGGACTAGCTGACTCAGAGAAATGTTATGAGGCACCAATGGCCTGAACTACATACAATTAATATGACTCTTGGGTTCTGGGTCAAGATGGCGGCGACACAGGCAGAACTGTGAGATTCTCCGAATGTGAGTTCCCCAAAAAGACTCTTGCTTCCTTCCCCCACCCACTCATCCACAGCCAGACGCACGGTCTGAGGGCCAGGGTCCCTCGGTCCCACACAGGGCCGGTTATTCCGTCCCTGGGTGCTCCCCCGCTGGTAGGAAATCCCGGGTCTCAGTTCCCTCCCTGGTTCACCGGGGAGGCTCTGGCTACCCGCCCAACAGAGAAGCTGATTCCATCTCTGACTGAAATACGCTGGGAACAGTCCAGGGCCACTTTTGCCGGAGCTTGGGAGCAGAGCTCTAATTTGGGACAGAGCACTAACGGGTGTGCCTGGGACTCAAAGAGTGGAGAGGAAGGATCCGCGAGGGTAAATATCATGCTGGCCATTCCTCCAGGCAGAGATGTGCGTTGCCCTGCCCACCTACAAGCAGGCTCCGCCTCGATTCCCAAGGAAACATCACTAAACAGAAGACAAAGCCACTCCCCTGGGAACTAAGTAACAGCCGTCTCAGATTACAGCTCAGAAAACAAAAACAAAAACAAAAAAATACGCCAGCCTCAGTAAATGGAGCTCTACACATTGAAAATAAGGGGAGAGGCTAAAGAGCAGAGATGAACAGATTTTAGACACTCAGGAAAGACCCCAGAAGACATGATTTATTTTTATTTATTTTTATTTTTTATTTTTATTTTTTATTTTTTGGTTTGCCTTTGTATAGCTACAAGTACTCTTTAGGGAATTGTCTTTGCTCACTTCTCTCTGGCCTTGTGTCTCTTTTTCACCTCTTAGTATATATGACTGTCCTCCCTTTCACTCTTCTCTCTTTCGAACTTCCTACTGACCCCCCCTTCCTATATTACTTCGTTCTTTTGCCCCTCCTTTTGTTCCAGGTAACAAACCTACATTCTGTTACACAGAAAGATTGTAAGACAGTGGGAAATAGGCTCCATTGGGCTCATACACAGACAGGTGGATGCAGCCAGAGAACTCTCATAAGGAAGAACAGGAGATTGCACAAGTGAAGCAAAAGCAACCCCACCCTCCCTGAAAAACAGAATTAAAGAAGGGGAATGAAAGGAGGAGAGAGAGAGAAATCTACACAAATGAAGAAAAATCAAAAGAAGAATATAGGTCTCCCCCAGACCCCTGGGAAGGCAGACACTGAAAAAACTGACTTTGGAATGCAAACAATGGAGAGCCCCCAAAATGACTGGTTTCAAACTACAACTCTAGATATCAAGACAATAATGGAGAGATTAAAGAGAATGGAGGACAGTCAAGAAGAAACTAGGAAGGAGCTGATAAATGAGATAACAGCAATAAAGAATACTGTGA
>CAUYQG010100625.1:0-16154 GCA_963574415.1 Tarsius wallacei | reverse complement strand
TTCCAGCTACTTGGAAGGCTGAGGCGGAGGGATCGCCGGAGCCCAGCAGGTCGAGGCTGCGGTGGCCGGGAGCGGCCACTGCACTCCAGTCTGGGCGACGAGGTGAGACTCCAACTCAAAAAAAAAAAAAGAAGGCATCTGGCACAGGGCCCTAGCTTCAAGTAGGAGCTTGACAAACATTACCTTCCTTTTCTAGTCTCCATGCCCTGTTCCTGTGTGTGCTGTTCCTTCCCTTAAAAGGCTATCATCACGTTCCTTTCTGCTACTTATCCCTCAAAACCCAGTTCAATCACTGCTTCCTCCATGGAGGCTTCCTGCTCCATCCAGTTAGACAGACCCACCACTAACCTGCTCGGTTTTCCCACAACATATTACACAGGGTCAGCTGGCCCTGTCAAGGGATGAGAATTTGGGAAGGTTTCCTAGAAGAAGCAGCATTCAAGAAGTGCCCCAAAGGAGGGGCAGGCAAAAAGGAATGGGAAAGGCATTCCAGACAGAGAGAACCATGTGCGCCCAGGCCAGGAAGCCAGAGAAAGCTTGGTGGATGTGAGGAACTCAAATCCTATACCTGGGGCCTCCCCTGACTGTCCTAAGTAAAAGAGCAGCTCCAGTCTCCATCTGCAACCTGCATGGGTTTTCTTCACCCTCAGACAATTGCTTCATGGATTTGTGTCTATTGCTTGTGCTCCCAACTGAAATCCTAAGCCCACCAGGGCAGGCCCCTTATCTTCTTCATTTACCTCTGTATCCTTCTCATGGCCCTTTATTACTGCTTGCTCTACAACTGCTGGATTCTGAGTTCCAAGAGGACAGGGATGCGGCCACCTAGTTCACTATTAAATCCCCAGCACGAGATCGAGAACACAGTAGCTGCTTAAACGTTTTTTCAATGAATACATACTACCCATAGATGCTCAAGTTCTCAGTAAATAAATGCAGAAATGAATGTAGGTGTGCATGGATATACACACACACATACACACACACACACACACACGGGTACATGAACAAACAAATGAACTGGTTAATTCACGCACAAACACAGAGTTCTCACATTCACAAAATTCAAGCGCAGAGGCTCAGACGCCCAGCTGCCCCCTTGGTCTTGTGAAGCTTCAGAGGTTTCGATCTCGTCTTGACCCTGGCTGTTCAGAGCTGCTTTTCTCACCCCCCGCAGCCATGTCTCTGTTGTCACAGGGAGCATCGGGCCATATCCCCTGTGCCCCTCCACGATGAGCCCTGGGAGCTCACCAGATTCCCAGCCCTCTCTGAGGAGGACAGCTGACCCTGGTGCCTGGACCTCTTCTCATTGTAAAGCATTTATACTGGAGCCTTCTATGGGAATTGTCGGCATTCCATTCTCCCAGAGAGTGGGATGTGAATCTGGCCCGTTTTTTATTAATTGCAAATTAATGCTATGCCGGGTGACTATTTTAGTAGACATGCTTCCACAGACTTACAGTATGCAACCCAAAGAAGCGCATTGCTCTCATTCTTTCTGCCAACCGACTGTGTGAATATTTTTAGAAGCCACGCCCTCTCGCAGTGGCCAGATAAACAATCCCCAATGCCAGATGTGCTCTTTGCAAATCAACATCAGGCAGGGGAGGGAACAGGAACAAGAAACATGGCTCTCCCCAAAACTGCAGCGACACGTGACAAGTTTAAACCAGTAGCATTTTTATAGGCTTCCTGGGCCAAAGTCCTCCACCCTTTAAACATGAAAGTCAGATCCTCATTTAGAGAGAAACCAGAAAGGCTCCAAGAGAGGGCCTCGCTGCCCGTGTCCCATTGGTTGTGGCTCATCTGTGTCCCTGGTCCTACAGGTCCAGACACTAATGGCCTGGGCTCTCTTGAACACAGAGGCCAGCTTGTGGCCATGTGTCTGCTTGCCTTTGTCAGCTAGTGCCCTTTCTAAATATGTTTCGGCAAAATGCTGAGTCAGGAAAAGTGGAGCATGTACAGCCAGAAGACAAATCAACAGCAGCTGAGACACATTTTTAAAAACCTTGGAAGTGGATGGGAGATGATGAAAAGAGAATTTGCCTGCAAGCCAAACATGTGAGTTCTAACCCGGCTTGTCATTCCTTTCCTCCCAAATCAAGCAGCTCTGAAGTACCTACTGTGTGCCAAGCACTCTGCTACACTCTGGGGAAACAAAGACACAATCATATATAGTCTGTACAGATTTGCTGTGTGATCTTGGGCATATCGTCCAGACTTTCTGGGTCACTAGCCTTCAAACAAGGGGTTGGAATATGACCCTCAAAGTTCTTTCAAGCTCTGGGATTCTGAGATCCAAGTAGGATTCCTTCAATAGTAAGAGAAAGAATTATAAGGGTTTTGATCATGGGAAGATTTGGTTTCTGTTTGTGTTATGTGTTTTGTGTGTTTGAGAAATGCCAGGAGTAGAAATTCTTAAGGAAAAGGCAAGAAAAAAAACATACACCCAAATCTTAATTTTTAAAATGCTGTGTGTGTGTTACTGTCCCACATAATGCATGGGGGTCTCAGGCCGAGGGACTGGTCCAGGGGTCAGGCCCCATATCGTTGCCCTGTCGCTCAAGCAAATGAGTCATCCCTCCAGGCTCCTGCTTCAGTGTCCCCTGCACAATTGCTTTGAGAATTCTAACCATTCTTCTCCTCCACTGGGGATTCCTATGACTCCACAGGAAGCTATGTGTCTTGTCACTGCTGGGACTACATCATGGGCCCAAGAGGTCACAGACCACAGAGCCCAGTCCCCAGGCGAGAGGCTCACATTCCAGGCCTTGTAAAGACTACATTTAGTTTGGAGAGCTCTGGGGGCAGGTGGTAGGAAGAATATAGACAGAAAGTTACTAAGGTCAGTGACACAAACCCTTAGAATGTGGCCCTCGGGCCAGGACCCAGTTTTCCAGCCATGGCCTGACTGCCATCCCCAGGATCCAGACACCTTCAGAGCAGCCGACTTCTGGCTCAATTCCTTCTCCAGTGGCCTGCTACTTAAGCAGGTACCCGGTATGGTAATAGTTAAGTACTAATTGCTTTCACTATGGTCTAAAGGGTTGTCTAAAACATTCAGGTTACTTATTTACTCTCCAGGACTCAGCACAGGGAACTGTACACAGTAACCATTCAGAAACTACTCACCGGAAAAAAAAAAAAGAACAAATAAACAATAATCCCCAATGACAGGAACTGGCATCCCTGCTTGACAGATGAGGAAACTAAGGCTTAAACTGGCAGATAATCTACCTGCAGTGACAAAGGGGCAGGGTTACAATTCAAACCCAAGCTACTCAAGTCCAAAGCCATCGCTCTTAAGCTCCCCTCATTTGCACACAAGTGCTCAGCAGTTTATAGAACTAAACACGACATCTTACTTAGTGCTCACAGCAAGCCAATATTCCTGTTGCCCCATTTTATAGTTGAAGAACCAGGGGTAAGCGGCTTTCTCAATGTCACGCAGCTAGTAAGCCACACATTCCAGAATTTCCTAACTCTGCAACCAGTGCTCCTTCTAGAATCATCTAGCCACTTTTCCAGAAATGAAAAGATCCTGAGATCTCACTTCCTGTTCCTATACAAAACTGCTTTGACCACTCTTTCTTCCTTACTGTATGGAATAGATAGAAATACATGATTAAGGTCAACCACTCCACAAGAACCAGAGGTCTCTGAGCCGTGGCTTCCAGGGGCCTCTCAAGATGATGGTGCCCAATGGTTGCTGCCATGATCTGCAAACAGAATCCACCAAAGCCAACTCCATCCTGCCCAGCAAGGAAGTAAGTCTCCCCATCAGACACGAACAGCGACAACAACGAGAAAGCATTCCCATGCTTTGTCTGGGGACCAGGGATAAGCTACTCACGTCACCAGCGGCCAATGGGAGGGCTCCCGCTGGTGCCGGGAGTACTCAGGCCGTTTCATAATGAAACCCATGCAGCGAGCTCCGTTTATTTTGAAACCCTATTTGCTTATTTTGTAGATGTGATCAAAAGGACATTCAGAGGGCTCCCCAGGAGGCACTTGAACCCTGTCGGCCAGGAGAGCTTTCTCCAGCTCCGGCAGCCAGCAATAATACTCTCCACGAAAAGCAACGCCAGCACTTTCTGTTTCCGAGGAGCAAACACCACCAGCTTCCCAGGACCAAGGCTGGTTTTGGGGAGTGGGAGGGATGACAGGCAGAAGGAGGAGACATGGGGTGGAGAGTGACAAAAACGTGGCCACAGAAAGAGTTCCAACTCTAAAATAATGTGAGGCCCTGCTAGCAAATCAAGCCATGTGACTTGAATTTGGGCTCGTGAATCAGACAGACACGGGTTCAAATCCCAACCCCACTACATACCACTTGCATTACCTTGGGCAAGTTACTAAGTCTTTCTGTGTCTCAGTTTCCCTATCTGTAAGATGATGTAAATGACAGTATCTATTGCACAGGGTTGTTGCAAAGACTGAATTTGAGTCAGATCAGGCAAATATGGTATAAAAGACATGAGAGATATGTTGGTCGTTATAAGTAATTTTATGGCGGTTACTTTAGATATGAGCTTCCTGAAGGCAGAAACTATAGCCTTGAGTCATCTCTTTTTATCCTGGCAGGAAGAACGGTGTCTGGCATGTAGGAGGAGATCAATAAATGTGTATCAGATTTAATTGGACTGAACTGAGAGCTCAGACTCCCCATCTGCCTGCCGTGGAAGAAAGTGGCTGCCTTATTTCCAGGCCCCAGCTTGGAGCAGGTTAAGCCCCTAACCAGCTGCAACATTCAGGCCCTGCCTATCAATCAACAAGGCAAGAGCTTTACCTTAATATTGCAGTTGTCATCAAGCAGTATATTTTCCAGCTTCAAGTCCCGGTGGACCACACCGTTCTGAAATGAGAAGACAAGGAGGGAAGTGAATGGGAGCGGCTGGGATGAGAGCAGAGGAGGAGGAAGGCAGAAGAAACACACCAGCCCGGTGGTCTTCGCCTGTGTCCTTCAGGCGGCTCTCCCTGTCTTGACGCTTCTGCCAGCAACCGGCCGGCCCAGTGACAGGAGAGCATTAGTCACTTGCTGTGTGGTTAAGGGAAAAATGACTGGAATCCATTCTCCCCCAGAGCCTGTAAAACAGCAGGGGGATTTTTTGTCGGAATGTAGTTCCACTGTGTGAAAGCAATATAATCCCAGGCAGAGGCAAACAATGTCTGTCTGGGATGGGATTCCCAGAGAAGAAGCAGATTTCTCTGTCGGGCGCTCAGAGTGTGGGGCTCACGGGCTTTGCTGGTCGGTCTGTCTGTCTGTCTGTGGCTGCCTGCCTCCCCAAAGGTAGAAAGAGGTCAAGAGGTCTGGCCCAATCTATTCTGATCCATCCAGTTCTGTCTGAGGATAACAGGGTTCTTCCTAACAGTTGGGAGGGAAGATTCTAAAAGTCCCTCTGCTCAGGATTCAGAGCCAGGTGAAAGGTGAAGCGGTGGAGCAGACCAAAGAGACCATGGCTACACGCCTGGCCAAAGCAGATGGCTGCCATCCTGTCTAACTTCTCCATTCAGGCAAACCCTCGCAGGGCTGGGGGCTGAACTTCAATGGGAAGCAGACAGCCGCTGAAAGGTGAAAAGGAACCATTAACCAACAGACTTGGTCTACACAGCCATGACAGCGGGCCTACTCCATTCTTTTTTAAGACCCAATGATCATCCTAGGGGGTAGGTGGGCGTAGGAAGAGCAGGGGGACTGAAAGAACTGCTATTTGGTCCTGGGTGGACAAACAGCAGGGAGTACTAGAGGATTCTGCACATCATTCAGCTAAAGGACACCTGCTATGGAAGCTGTGCTTTTGAGCAAACCAACCAGCATGTTTACTGTTGGTTCTTTATTGTTTATTTCCCTTTCAGTTGACCATTTTTAATATCTCCAAAAGCACTGACTAGAGAAAAGGATGAAAACATGTATTTCTACTACCCTTTTTCTCATCCAAGCCTTCGGAAAGGTATTTTGAAATCAGAAATGCACAATATCAAGTCTTCTAGAAGAAAGATATGGAAAACAAGGTATCTGACTTTGTTTCATTTTAGATGTCAGGATCAGTTTGGTTTACATTGTTGCCTTCCTGGTTTCCATAATAAGATGAAATGAATCTAATAAAGCTCCATTCATACAGAA
The DNA here is from genome assembly GCA_963574415.1 of Tarsius wallacei. Lineage (NCBI taxonomy): Eukaryota > Metazoa > Chordata > Mammalia > Primates > Tarsiidae > Tarsius > Tarsius wallacei. Next base: position 10,030 of record CAUYQG010100625.1, on the reverse strand, counting down.
TGCAAGTGGGTTTACACACTTTTAAATAATGAAAACACCTTGTCTATAGTGCTTTACAATGATACCTGATGATAAAACACAACACTGCACAATTTGAATCATGAGTAGTACCTTTTGAGTCAGCAAAGAGATATCAAATCATGTTACACAGGTTAACGGTTTTAGATTTGAATAACTGTCTTCTAATTACTGACAGGGCCACTCTCAATTAAACCAAATATTTAACAAACCAGGAGGCCCCGTGCCACAATTAGTTGTATGAAGTTGACTACTTTGGATGTCATGTTGGATTCAAGTCATATTGTCCTCTATGTAAATGATTGTTCCAGGTATGATGGTTCTGGGGAACACCTATACAGAATAAAAATCATGGCCAAAATGATTAATGACAATAACGTCTGAAACATGGCTTAGAAATATCCGGGTACCTCACTTCCTTCTCTAGAGACCAGGGGTAGCTTACACTGTGGCTGTGTCGTGAGTACATGCATTGACGTGTGCTGCCACAGAAAAGTGTATGTAGATAACTTCTGCAAGGAAGGAAACCAAGAGTCAAGGAAGTTTTGGGACCTTTCACCCAGTCATTCCACTTCTGGAATCTCTCTTAAGTCAGTTATCCAAATGAGAGGAAAATATTCATATATAAAGATGTTGATCACTATTTGTAGTAACCAGATATTAGAAAGAGCCTAAATGTCCAGACAGTCAATGACAGAGAATGTTTAATAACATAGGAAAGTGTTCAAATTACAATCTTAAGGTGAAAAAGCAAGATACATGTTATGTAAAAATAAATGCAATGTGCTGCCCTAGATTGGATCCTAGAACAGAAAATGGTCCCTGGTGGAAAAACTGCTGGAAAAATCCAAATCCGAAACTTGGTGGATAGTGACGTATGAATATCCATGTCTCAGTTTTGACAAATGTACTTCAGTCATGTAAGATGTTAATATCAGGGTAAACTGAGTGAGGTGTATATGGGAACTCTCTGTATTATCTTTGAAACTTTCCTGTACATCTAAAAATTGTTCAAAATAAAAACTTTAAGTAAAAATAAACGTGAGGAGGAGAAGGAGGAAGGTTGAAGAGAAACATGCAAAACATGCCCAACAGTGGGCTATCTGGGGGTTCTAGAGCTGTGGGTGACGGTGATTTTCTTCTTTCTAGTCAGTACACATTCTCCATATGTACCACAGTGAATAGATATCACTTTTATAATATGGGAAGAAGCACATAACGGCCCATGGCCAAAGCAGCCGGCCAGGCACGTCCATACCTTGTGACAATAGTGCACGGCTGAGACGATCTGTCGGAAGAAGTGTCTGGTCTCCCTCTCACTGAGGCGTCTCCGCTCGCTGATATAATCGTACAGCTCCCCCTTGCTTGCATATTCCATGATGATCACAATCTTATCTTTGTTCTCAAACACTACGGAGGGAAAACAACAATAAACAAATACCCTGTTTATCCAACAAGCTCACTGATGATTACAGAGAGTGCCAGAGAGGCCCGCGGAGATGTCTCCAGGAGGGCAAACAGCCCCCACCCGACCGCCCAGTCAGGCACAAATCAGCACATTCGCCATCACAGGGAGTTGAGCAAGCTGTCCGGCCAGGGGGACTGTGGCATCATCTGTTCCTGGACACGCCTTTGCATGTCACGGGAAACGTGGTTCTATTTTCTGAGGACCTTACTCCCTTTGTCAGGATCACTTCTCACAACCCCCTCCCACCAGAACAGCTCTCCTGTAGTCAGGATAGTGGGTGACACACACAACAACGGATTAATCACTTGATACAGACCGGGTGCCTGGCCCTGACAGAGCAACTCTCACCCTAAAAGGAGTACCCAATCTTGTCACCTCTTTGCTCCAAACCTTCCCAAATTCTCATCTCACTCAAAATAAAGCCCAGAGTTCCCAATGTGGCCCACCAAGTCCTACATGATCCCTGGCCCCTCTTCGCCCTATTATACGTCCAGTCCACGTATTTGTTTATTCTGTCTCCCCCAAGCAAATGCAAATGAGGCTGGTCTGTTTCACCCACTGATGTATCCTCAGCACACAGAACAGGATTTGTCATATTGCAGAGGCTCAGTTAATGTTAAATGAGTAAACCCAAATTTCATAAATGCATTTTTGAACATTAATAGCAAATAATTACCTCTTACTATGCACCAGGCTTGTGTGAGGTTTTGAGTATCTGACATGTACTAATTCATTTAAACCTTACAACACACTACCGGAGAAATATCTGTAACTTTATCATTTGAAAAATGAGGAAACCGAGGCCCAGGGAGGTTAAGAAACCTGCACAGCCTGCAACCAGGCAGTCTGGCTCCAAATACCAAGTGCAGAGCCACCAGATGAGCCAGCCTCTCCCAAGAACTGGCTGGAATCGCCTGGGCTCTGGCTCCCAGCATGCATGGGAGTGGTGACACAGGTTGCTGTTCATCAGAACTGCTGCCACTGTCACCTTGAGCAGGTTCCCTGCCTCGAGCTTCTGCCCCTTCTCACCCAAACTCCACACCACCAGGGAAGTCTTTTTCCAAAATGCTTGTATAAGCTTCTCTCTTCCCAACTCTGATTCTTTCTAGCAGTGATGTTCACACTCAGGCTTCCAGGCAGACGGCCAGGACCAAAGCACAAGAGCAGAGGATGGAGGCTACAAGGACAGGCTCTGGGTCCTCACCACCACCTTCACTGTTCCCTGTTATGCACTCTGGGCTTTCATTTCACGTAAGACATCCTTTGCGCAGATACAATGAATAACTGTTGTTTTGAAATCTATCACTCCCAAGGGGTATGTTATAAAAACCTTTGTGGCATACCCAAGACCCTCCCCGAAGGACCCCTGACCACCTCTTTCCATCTCAACTGCTTCTACTATTCCCAGCAGACCCCTTCTGCCCAGCAATGCTGAACTCTTTGCTGTCTCTCTCTCTCTCTGTCTGTCTCTGTCTGTCTCTCTCTGTCTCTCTCTGTCTCTCTCTCTCTCTCTCTCTCTCTCTCTGCTGTTTCCCACCTCTGTATCCTCCCTCTGCATTGACTCCTACCTGTCTTACCTGCCAGGGACTCCAACTCCTCAGTCAAGACTGTTCTCAAACGTGGCTTCCACACTGTCTCCCTTCTGCCAGCCACCACACTAGTCAATACTTGCTTCCTAGCACTTGCCAACTGGACAGGTTGATTTGCTGGTTTACACACCCATTTCCTCTGCCTGGACTGAGAGAGTTACAAACTGTCACCTTGGAATCAAAGACTCCTAACTAAGATTCCCGTATCTGACTCTTATTGGCTACGTGACTTTGGAGAACTCACTTGCCCTCTCCGTGCCTCAGTTTAGTCGATGGCAAAATGTGAGTAATATTAGTAAGTACTTCTTAGAACTGCTGGGAGGAGTGACGGATATCAGGTATGCTAAATGCTTACAAGGCCTGTACTTATAGCACACATTCAATAACGGTAGCTATTACTGTTGGTATCCATATTATTGGACTCCCCAGGGCCCAGCACTGAGACCGACATACACATTCAAAGAACTGAGTTGACATGGAACCTGCCCCAGGCCTGTGTCCCCTTTGCTTCCACACATTGTCACTGGCTGCTAAAAGCTCAGGGCTCTCCAGTTCCTTTTTGGTTCCTTCAAGTCCAGCCAAACCCCTCTGATAAAATGAAGGGGAAAGGAGGAGGCCAGGGAGGAGGAGGAGGAGGAGACAGCCGCCAGATAAAATTGGCTGCTCTGGCGTCTGCTGGCCTTGGTGTACCCTGCAGTGCCGGCTCCCGCCAGCAATTTCAGCCTGTGGTGCACTTCTCATGAACAATAAACTTTGGAAATGCAAAAGCCTGCCTTGGATGCGTGGCTCAGGCTCCAAAAATGACAGAGTAACACACCCTAAGAGGGTGGCAGGTTTTCTCATTTTAAGAAGAAAGGAACATAGAAAGAAGGTAAGTACATACTCTAACAGGTAAATAAGCAAGAAGCCCCACACCCCCAAGAGTATGGCACACCCTGAGAGGAGCCAAAGCCGCTGGTCATCAGCGACTACTTGAAGGCGTGAGCCACTTTCCTCAAGCCAATGCGGCACTGTTTCAGGGCTGGATTCTCCCCTTGCCAACGGGTGAACTTGGTATCAAGGAGACATAAACACAATTCGGTTCAAACACTCCAGCACACAGCTTTGATCGATAAACCCTGCTAGTCCTGCCTCTAAAATATATCCCGAGTTCACCCACCTGTCTCACCTCCCAGGCTTCTCCCTTCCCCATCCTCACTGGGTGCCAGCCTCTCTCTCCTGCCCCCCTGCTGACTGCATTTGGAGGGGCTGAGAACAGCTCCAAATGCCTTTTCCAAGGGGCACTGGCCCTGCAACATAATCGCAGAGAAAAAAATGATTTCCAGGGTCAAACACTTGACTGTCCTGAGAAGCCTGGTTTCCTGAACTCAGGGTTCTGCAGATTGATGTGGTCATCTGTATCCCTTGGGGCATCCAGAAGTATGCATCAGGATCATCAGCAACCAGCTTGGAGAACGCCAGATGAATGCGTTGATCTCTGAGTGATCAAATGAGCCCCTGACTGTCTCAGGCAGGGCCGGCCGGTGAGCAGCCAGGTCGGAGAAGTGTCCAAGCAGCCAGGCCTGGCTCTGGGACAGCACCCCCCACGCCCCAAAAGGAAGCAGCCCAAGTCTCATGGTCAGGGCCCTGACTATAACCTCAAACTAGCTAAGAGCAAACAAGATCAGTGATTCATCACGAGGCCATGTGGTGTTACAGATGAAGCTTCCCGAGCTCGCTCTTAACAGCAGCAGTACTGGCTATGGGCTGACTCTTGCAGACACCATGCTGGGCTCACAGGCATTTTGCATGAATGGGTTTGTCCTACGAGTATCCTCGTTTCACAGAAGACAACACCTGAGGACAACAAGGTGCATGGTAACTGCCCTAAGTAGAGAGTACAAGGCAGAGTCAAAACCGGGCCGGGCAGTCTGGCTGCAGACCCTGAGCTCTTAGCCACTATATCACTACCCATAATCTCTCTTAACACTTCTGACCCTCACTCTCCTCATCGGTCTGGTGGGGCAATTGTGTCCTCTGGCCCAACGTCCTCAGCACAGTGGCAAAGCCAGTGCTCAGCAAGTGGAAGTGATTCTCTCAACCGATTCACCTGCCTCTTAGGCAGCACTGGCAAAACAAAACCCAGAGACTTTCCTCTCCTTGCCACCATCACTCTTCAAAACATATCGTGGCTGCCACGGAATTACAGGCTTTTCGAGCAGGAAAGGACCTTAGAGATCACCTATTATCTCTCCAGAATAATCCAGGATTTACAATGTGTAAGAGCAAGGCCTTGGGGATTCACACTGAAGAAATATCCAGCTTCCGCACCTTCTGTCCAAGATTCCCTGCCCGTGGTTAAGGTCACTATCGGTGAGGGTGACAGGAATACTCTTGGCCATTCTTCTAGCAAAAAGGGCTGCTTCCCCTGGGCACTTTTACAACTGGTTATTTATAAGCCCAGAAATCTTGTCTGTGTTTATGTTATTAGTCACTAAGCAAAAGCTTATTTTCCACCAGTTGGGAAGGGTTTCCTTTTTGAAAAACGAAAGCCTGTGTCTCTTGGCCAGACGGTTTTACCCAGAAGCCTACTGGCTCCAGAATGGTAAGGAAAACTATAGCCCTTGACATGCCAGGCCTACCAGGGAAATTAAAACCCTGAATAGAAACTCAGCTCAGCTTGAGTCAAACCATAGTACCGGGGCCACAGCCATGCCCCTGTGGTGCAGAGTCTGGATTTTAGTATGGCAACAAAGTTTCATAAAGCACCTACTATGTGGATGGCACTGGACTGGAAGAAGACGTTGCCCAGCTTAGAGGAGGAGCAAAGGCAGAAAGGGCAGCACGGGGAAGGAAACAGGCAGACACAAACGCACTGGAAGCAGGAGACCTACCCCAGCCAGCAGGGCGAAGGACCAGGAGAGGAGAAAAAAGAGGGCTGTGAACAAAATACTAAGGCTTTGAACACCCACAAGGAGCTCCACTGCCAAGAACAATCAAAGAGTGGGGAACAAGGGACAGGGTAGCATCCAGGTCCCTGGACCTATGAGAATGGTTGACAGCTCACTGCTTCCCAGGAGACTTCCCAAATGGTGATCTCTCCTTCCCCAAAAGGCTTCAAATAACAACAGTTAACATTTATTGAACAATTACTATATGCCATGGATTAAAACATTCAATCCTGACAACAATCTCATAAAATAGATATCAATATGATCCTTACTTTATAAATGGGCTATCAGCACTCACACCAAGAAACATTGCCGCCCCCCGCGTCCTCTTCCTGTCATCAGCCATTTCCAAGAATACAGGCAAGCCAGTATCATGAATATGATGACATAAGCCAAAATCACAGATAAGTTTTGCCGATTTTGAAACTTTGTTAAAAAACGGAATCATGCACTATGCATTCTTTTGTGTCTGGCTTCATTCACTCAACAAAATATCTGTGAGAAGATGGGTTTGTTGTCCAGTGCAATTTATCCTCATGGCTATAGTGTACCCCATTATGTGAATGTATCATGGTTTATTTATCCACTCTCCTGTGGATAGATATTAGGGCTGTTTGGGTCATAATGAACAATGTTGCTGCGAACATGCTTGGTGCATGCATATCTGCATGCCTTTCTGTTGGGCAGATCGGATTTTATCACAAATCTGGGTCCCTTAGAAGTGCATGTTCTTGCCACGACTCTCCACCACCTTCCTCCGTCATCCGTTTGCAACTCTTTTTGCATTACACTCAATCAAGGTGCCCCTCCGTTAGATGGGGTCCATCGCCCTGCCTTTCTGTCTTTTTATCAGCCTATTGGAAACATTTTCTGAGCACTTTGTTATGCGTTAAAGGAAATACAAAAGCAGCCTAAAGCATAGGTTTTGCCCTCACAGAATTGCTTTCCTGTTGGAAACAACTAGTACTTCTAAAATGATTCAAGAGCCAACTTGTACGGCACAGACATTAAGCACCTAGATGATGGGAGAGGAAGGTCCGTGAGGAGAGCATGAGCGGGCCTGACAAGATTCCTAGAGAGGGCAGGTGTGGAACAGAGCCATCCAAAAGACTTGGGTTTTGCTTCTGAGATGGTTTTACCATTGTTTCAACATACCCTAAAATATCCAAACTCTCCCTTTTCTCCTACTGTTCCACAGAAGAGCCTTCCTTCATCCCAGACACCAACTTGAATTATTTTGCTTGTTTTCTGTTTATTTTCCATTTCAAAGGAGAATGGGGGTTGGTTGCCATAGAAACAGCTCCTTCTCCAAATTAATCCAAAATTTCATCAGATGTTCGGTTTGACAGTCCAGTTCTGCCTTCTGATCGTTTGACTTTCACAACCACGCTAATTACCCAGCTCCTAACGACTACCTCCTGCTGCCCTCGAGGTTAATAACACAACTTGGAGAACTTGGAGAAAATGTGTATTATAAAAACAATGCTCCAGCTGGGGAAAAACGCCGATGAGTGAGGAGATCTTAGGATTTTGACCATCCACTGGCCACGTGAGAGCCAAATACACCAGGGCATTTAGGAAATAAGTGGCCTTGGGAGGGAAGGGATGGGATCAATTTACAGAATGCTCCATGAAGAGTAGGTTATTAAAAATGGAGGATAACCGGGCACGGTGGCTCACACCTATGATTCTAGAACTTTGGAAGGTCAAGGCAAAAAGACTGCCTGAGCCCAAGGGTATGAGACCAGCCTAGACAACTTGGCAAGACTTAGTGGCTGGGTGTGGTGGCACACACCTATAGTTCCAGCTACTTGGAAGGCTGAGGCAGAAGGATTGCCTGAACCTAGCAGGTTGAGGCTGCAGTGACCATGACTGTGCCACTGCACTCCAGCCTGGGTGACAGAGTGAGACTCTGACTCAAAATAAAGAAGGATATCTTTGTGGATTATGTGTAACCTCAAGAGAAGAAGACGAGTTTGTTGGCTTTAAGCAAAAAGGCCAAGGGCCCAGGAGCTGACCAGTCAGAATTCTTGCCACACCTTTGCTTCCTATCAGGTCCATTCCCTAAATTAATTCCGGGATATTCCATTCCTTCCATATGCTGCCTGCCTATGTGGTAGCATTCTTATTACTTTCCCAAAATCTCAGACAGAAGTGCCTTTCCACTCCCAAGCAGTGCTCTTTTCTTAAAGGTCGACAAGATTCTCTCAGAAAGTCCTTATTTTTCATTTCAGAAACGTAGTGGTCTTTCTTTGATAGAACTATCTGCAAACCAGTTCTATCATTTAGCCAATACAAGAGTCATTCTTCAAAAGTTTCCTCCCCAGAACTAATTTCAAACACTTCACGGCTTCACTAAATGCATTGCTAGATGGGGGGCTTAATTTTCTCACTCTCACTGGCAATGCGTTGGTCAGAGTTAAATCAGAGTGTTTTCTAGTCTGGACAACGAAAAGTTTTTAGTTCACTCGTTGTCTTTTCTTGACCCAAGACTCTTTCTGGATGTTTGCTGGCATACCCAAGGAGAACCATAACCAACCAGGTCACCCACGGCCCACAGTGGACTTCATGGAAGGCAGAAGAAATGGTAAGAAAGTGTAGAAGCTACCTGCAGAAGAGGGGATGCAGAGGGCTTGCCAAGAACCATTTGTTCCTGCTAAGAGTATCAGATCTATTTGGGGTCCCAATATCCAATCCTAGGGAGGCAGGGGATGTGGCCAGCATGGGTGAGAGGACTCAAGAGCACCACATCGGACCGGTCACTGGACTCTACCCTCCTTCCACAACCATGCCTGGGGGGCATTTCAAGAAAACCAAGCAGGGCCCTAAAGTAGAAATGTGCTACATCGAACATATATCACATACTCACCATACACACCCATACGCACCACAGTCTCCCTGATCATTCCCTCCATTGCTTTATCTCAGCCTTTTGGTCAAACACACACACACACACACAATCCTGAATCCAAGAGAGCCCCAGCAATGGATTAGAACCTCTCACAACCAGCCCAGATTGAAGCAAGGGCTCTTGTACTTGATGCAGTGAACTTCTGAAAAAAGCATGTTCCCCTAATTCCAGCAGTGATGGGGTACAAATCCTTCTGTGGAGACTGCCTCAGTCCTCAGCTCCTGGAAACTCCAGCAGAGGGCCTTGGGATGGAGGCTCATCTCACCCATGCTACCTTGCCGAGGTGGAAAGGCCAGGCCCCATGGTCATCACACCTCTGGTTCTAGACATTTCCCAGCTGGACAACTTCGGCAAGTCACTTAGCCTTTCTGTGCCTCAGTTTCTTCCTCTGTTAAAATGAAGCCTCTACCTTGTGTCTCCATTGGGATCTTCACAGCACGCAGTAGCGAGAATACGTAGACCTGCAAGCTGTTAGTATTAGGCAGCAAGTCTCCGTTTGAGAAAGAAGAACAAGGAAGACACACCTGGATCAAATCCAGGATTAGGGAAATGCACTGGCAGAATCCACAGCCGACCTGCAATCGCGCCCTTGAGGTATGTGTGTGTGATGGGATAGACGTAAAGAATGGCGGAGAGAGTGCGTGAACTAATGCTGGAAGACATCAGAGGACTCAAGCGGCCCCCAGCAAAGGTGAAGGCAAGCCTAGCTCTCTTCCTTCTGTTGTTCCATCCTCAAGGCCATTCTAATGCATCGATGTCAATCCCTGAGCCCTATCTACCAGACGAACCTACTGTCAGAAGTCATGGCAGGGAGAAAGAAGCACAAAACCCCAAATCAAAAACTCCCTGACTACAGGCTGGAAGTTACAGTTCCTCTAATCCAACTCCCTTTCAATGCCCAAATCCCTCCATCCACCGTGCTGGCCATTGCGGGGGGGTGGGGTGGGGGGGTGGGGGGGGTGTTCCTCTTTGTGTTCTGTGAGCCTTCCTAATGCCTGCAGTTGACTGCCTAAGCAAATTAGAAGAGCCATCCCAGCTCATTCCAAAAGACCCTATTAAGGGTCAATGTAGTCTTTTTTTTTTTTTTTGAGTTGGAGTCTCACTCTGTCGCCCA
>CAUYQG010100624.1:0-47977 GCA_963574415.1 Tarsius wallacei | reverse complement strand
CGAGATCTACACCAAGGCACACACTCTTTCCCTACCCCCCGCTCTTCCGATCAAAAAAAAAAAAAAAAAAAAAAAAAGAAAGTAGGTATACTATGGATCCAAAAGTAATGGGGTGAAAATGATATAATTTCAGTGCTCTTCCTCTTTAGGCTCAACTTGGAGAATTCACCAGCATTCGATCATTCATTCATTCATTTAATAATGGGATGGTAGGACAAAAGAACATTTTGTTTAGTGACCATATTTCAAACCAAACTAAAAAGTAGTTATTTTGGAGTCCTCCATCCTCCCACAGCCCAGCCTTAAACTCCTTTCTCTGTACTAGTAGGCTGTGCTCTCTTATTCTGCCATGGAGGTCAGCTTCAATAAACTATTTCTGCCTTGTTGTTAGTGGACAACAGACCAATAGAAGACCACTCCCATAGTTTTCACAGTTAAATAATGAATAACTCTTTATTCAGAAGGATACATTTTAATAGAATTTCATGCACCAGTAAATCAGTACAGTGAGGAGTTATAGGGGTGGGGAACCTCTCTTCAGGAAACATCTCATCCTGGTAGAGTTCTCAACTCCCAGAATTCCCTTGACCTAGTTCAGGTGATTAGAGGGCAAGGAGCAGTAGATGGGACTGACTCTCAGGGTAATCAGTGAAATTTACAGGTCTCAGGGTAAAAGAGAGAGGAAAGCTTTTGTAAAGGAGAATGACATTATATCGGGACTGGCAGTTCCACAGAGATTCCCTGGGAAGTTGATGAGGGAGAACTCGTGGTGGTGGTAGCTGGTTCTTCTTCTTCTTGGTTACATTCTTCAAGGACTATAGTCTGGTCTCTTCCCTCTGTCTCTGAGCCCCTGTATATAGATAGATATAGATATAGACATTGATATAGATATAGATATAGATATAGATATAGATATGACTAAGGGAGGACAGCTTGTTTGGAGGGGGCTCAGATGATAGGTGATCATTTAGATCATTGTTTTTTCCAGCAATCCTTGGTTCACAGAAGCTGGCTGCAAAGAGGCATTTACCTAGTTCGGAGTCGAGGCCACTTCTTCCATTCTATGGCTAACACTATGCCCAAGGCCACAACAACCACCACAATCAGGCTGCTTCGGACAATGTTCCCCACAGTGCACTCCTGAGCAACAGGCCCTGTATTGATAAAAGAACAGAAGCCAAGACCATGGAGGTTAGCATGTGTATGTTCCCCTCGATCTCATGTCACCCCATCAGTCTAGTCTCCTCTAGGGTTCATGTGGGAGCCATATGTTCACACTGCAGAGTAGGAGAGCAGTGGCAGAGCTTATGCAGAAGCATCCCTTCTTTCCTTGGGGGAAGGAGGCCGTGAAAGAATCCTACTTACTATCTTTGAGTGATTCTGAGATCCCACCTCCTTACCATCCTTAGGATGACAAGATGACACACTTGAGGTCTCTGACTTCAAAGACTTTCCTCTCTCCTGATTTGGGTTGTCTCCGTGGGGAATGTCCCTCAGATCTCAGGTATGCCATGCCAGGATCATAGAAGGATTATACCCTTACCTGCTGCCCCTACCAGCTCCAGGGGATCACTAGGTTCTGACCAGATATCAGGGTAGCTCTGGAGGCGGTAGCTGCAGCTGTAGTTTCCAATGCCTTTTCCCTCTATATTGTTGATGACAAAGTCTCCATCTTCTGAGAACTGCTGAGGTGCCTCTTCTCCATCATGTTCTAGGACAAATTCAACACCTGGCAGGGGTCCTCGGCACTGAAGGGTAATATCCTTTCCTAGCTTGAACACAGTGCTGGGCCAGGCTGACAGAGAGGGTTTAGGGGGCTTATCTGCAACCAACAAAGACAGAGTTAGAAGAAGTGGCCCTGAGTCCAGCCCTTTACCCCCTTATTGCTAACTGCTGAAAATGACAAAATCTAGACTCTTACTAAAGTCTTCAGGACCTTACCAGTCACCCAGATCTGCAGGGAGTCACTATGATTTGAAGCTGCAAAGGGAGCAGAGTCCAAATAATACACACAGCTATAGATCCCAGAATCTTCACCTCTCACTGCTGGCATCCAGAAGTCAGCCCTGTACCCACTTGACCTCTGTTTCTCTAAGGGCTCTTGAGTCCCCTCCTTCATCAGGACAAATGTTGAGTCTGGAAATTTCCCTTGACAATGAAGAGTCATATTTTCTCCAGGGGCCACCATGGGACCAGGCTGGGCTAATAGGCTGGGTTTGGGGAGCAAGCCTGGAAGAAATGAACTTCGGGTCAGCGAGAAGAGGCCACTTTCTAGAGTATCACCCCTGGAATGTCTGTTTAATAAGATGAGACTACTGTTTGCCTCTCCTTGAGCTCTTTTTAAAAGATCTCCCATGAATCAGTCTATTCTCTTCTTTCTACACTTCTATGCCCACTTCAGAACATCCTCCCCTTACCTGTGACTATGAGCTCCAGAGTGTTGCTAGGCTGTATCTTGATTGAGCTGGTCCAGTCAGGGTGGTAGCAGCAGCTGTAACGTCCTATGCTAGTACCAGATATATTGGTGATGGGGAATGCCCCGTCATTACTAGTAGATCCCCAGAGCTGCACTGAAGTGGCTTCTCCTTCCTTGTGCAGAATGTACCCTACTCCATGAACTGGCCCTCGGCACCAGAGAGTAACATTCTGCCCCATGGAAACCACAGAACTGGGTTCAGCAAACAACCATGGCCTGGGGAATGTGTCTAGAAAGAGATCAAAGATGTAAATTAGTGAGTATGGAAAGTTTTCATTTCCTGCCTGAATTAATCATTTATCTTTTTTCCTCTTGGACACAATAGCTCCCCCCATGGCCTATCCCAGCCTTCCAGCAGGGATTACCCTTCCTAATCCCTACTTCAGTGGTCTCTATCCAAGTCCTATGTTCTTACCAGTCACCCAGATCATAAGGGGCATACTGCGATATGACCCCCTATTTGACATGGTTGTCTCATAGTAGATACACGTATAGTTCCCAGAGTCCTTTGCTCTGACAGTGTGGAGGAGGAAGTCAGCTGAGTTTCCTGAGGCACTCTGGACCTGTAAGGGAACCTGGGTTCCCTCCTGCAAGAGGGCAAACCTCATGCCCTGGAAAGTTCCTTGGCAGCGCAGGGTCACATTCTTCCCAGGAAACACCACAGGACCTGGCTGTGCCAGAAGAGTGGGTTTGGGGTAGAATTCTGAAATTAAAGAGACCATAGCATGAGAGAAGCCTACCCCCACATTCTGCAAATAGCAGAATATATTCTTATACAATATAAGAAACAACATATGCTTATTGTAGAAAATTTTAAAATATGGAAAAAACTCGTGAAAGAAAACACAATTCAACCACGCAAAGATAACTATTGTTTATATTTCTTTGCCATTTATTACTTCTATACATGCCCATGTCCATGTAGCTATAACTGTGTACATAACTTGGTTACACAGTTGTGTATTCTGATTTTTTCACTTAACTTTATATTGTAAACTTTTTCCTATGACGTTAAACAGTCTTTGAAAATTATCATTTGTAATGGCTGCATAATATCCAACTGACATTTCAAGGTCTTCTCCCTTTTTCTGAGGGCCAGCCAGCCCACCAATCTCTGACAGCCCAGCTAAAGAAAAAGTGGGTGCTGAACCTAAAGCTCAAGGCCAAGCTACAAAAAGATTTCAGGAATAGGGCAACGTGAACTTGGCTCTTGAGACTGGAAACCCCAATCTGCCTCACTTCGTTCCCCAAAAGTGAATTGCTTGCCTCTCCCCTCTCCTTTGTGTCTTCTTCCTGTAATAACAACATGAGCAGCTGTCCTACATGGACTGTTCACCATATGCCAGCTACTGTCCTAAGCACTTTCTCAGTGTGTTTTAGAAGGAGGATTTCTTCCTCTCCCACTGACAGCCCTTTCATCCACTGTCCCAGGGTCATCACCACCTCCACCTAGATCCCCCCCTCCTAACCTGTCACCACGAGCTCCACGGGGTCACTGGGTTCAGACCAAATAGCAAGGTCATAATAACGACAGCTGTAATTTCCTCCATCACCAATGCCCACAGAAATGATTAGAAAGTGAGCTGCACTGGCCCCAGGGCTTGCCCATGATCTGTCAATGGATGCTATTTCACTTCCGTCTTTGTAAAGAATAAAACTCATGTGTTGGTGGGGGGTGGAGCAATTGAAAGTCACTCGGGCACCAGGGGTGACCACAGGGCTGGCCCATGTCCTGAAGAAGGGCTTAGGGTACATTTCTAGAAGGCAAAAAACAAAACACAACATGGAACCAAATTAAGAAAAAGAAAAAACAAAACAAACATCACAAACATCGGTTCTAGGAAGCTGCTCTGCTTTCTATAACATTTCATTCAGAAGTAAATGCATTTAAAAGTCAAGGGAAATCCACATTGCAGATGGACTTTTCACATAGGGACCCCTCACCCCCACCCCTCACCACTTCCAGATAAGTCCTCACTGTCATCAGGGCAGGAAACGGAGGCTAGCGAAAAGAGGGAATTTTCACTGGGGCTCTGCTGCTTGCTTCTCTGAGCCTTAGTTTGCCCATTTCGACGGGGGGCGGGGGGAATGGTACCTGCTTCACTTCCCTTGAAGAGTTGCTCTATAGCTAAATGAGATAATTGATGTGAAAATAATTAGAAAAATTAAATCACCCTCCACAAACCCAAGCTATTAATAACGATTATGGCTATTAATATCGTGCAGCCAGAGGCCCTGGCACTCCCAGCGCCACGCCTGCCTGGCTCTAAGATTGGACACAGGCTCTTAGGACCAGCAGCAAACTTTGCTGCGAGGAGAGGAGTGTCTGACCCAAAGTTTTGCCTCCCCCTCCTTCCTCACACACCCTTTTCAGCTCTACCTTTTATGACAAGCTCCAGGGGCTCGCTGGGCTGGGACCACTTGAAGGGGCGCTTTTCTGTGTGAGTGCGGCAGCTGTAATTGCCTTCGTCTTTATCCTCCATTCTTTGGATTGTAAAGAAGGCTTCTCTCCCAGCGGCACCAAGTTGCTGGACAGGTTCTTGCTCTCCCTCCTTATACAGAGCAAATCCCATGCCTGCCAGCCATCCTTTGCACTGGATTTGCAGTTTCTGGCCCCGGATTGGAGGGGAAGCAGAAATGACAGGTTTGGGGAGAATGTCTGGAAAACAAAATGGGGTGGAAAAGGAGTCAGAAATTTGGAGGTGCTCAGATGGGACACTCGGTGTCACTTTGTCGGCAAATAAAAAAATCCATTCTGGGCTAGCCCTTGACTCTTCCTGTCAGTCTCCTCACACTCTCTTCCCCGCCGCCCCGCCCCCATTTCAGTGTCCCTCCTCTCCTACTTGCAACACAAGCCTCTTGGGCTCCAGGACTCTGCGTTCATTCCCTCACTTCCAGGAATATGTTGGAGTCCCAGGGGCACTGGGGATCACTCCGGGAGGACCCTATGCCTTTACTTACCTGTCCCCACCAGCTCAAGTGCCTCACTGGGCTCCGACACAGCCATCTCCTCCCATGAATGGCAGTGGTAGCTCCCGGTGTGGCTCTGGGTCAGGGCGCCAAGGGGGAAGGCAGCCCGGACTTGCTCTGAGGCCGGGCGAGTTGCAATCCACCCAGTCCCGTCCTTCAGCAACACAAACTCCTTAGTTGAGCCAGAAGGGCTTCTGCACCAGAGCGTTAAGTTCTTCCACGGGGCCAGAGGGAAGTTGGTCTCTGCCCACAGCTCAGGCTTAGGGGTTGGCATGATTATTTCTAGAAACAGCAGAATTAATGAAGCCATCCTTCCTCCCTTCCCCCTCCCCCCTCCTTGCCCTTGCACCCCCTACCCAGATTACACTGCCCACCTCCCCTCTCAATCCAAATCCAAACCCTTTCCTTCCTTCCTTTCTTCCTTCCTCAGGTGCTGGGGAAAGGGGAAGCTGATGCCTCAGCTGAGCCTCAGAAAAGTGCAGGAGCTTGGGGGAAATTTTGCAGGCTTAGAAAGGCAGAGTAGCAGGCTGAATTTTGCCAGCAGCTTTAGCAAGTGCCCCTTCCCGGCTGTCTTTCCCTCCCAACCAGTCGCTCCCTGGCCACTGACACTGACACTCTGTAGTTATTTCGGATCTCCAGGGAGGAATGTCCCAGTCTGGAGCAGGAAAAACTCACCAGTCTCTTCTGTCAATACCCCATTGCACAGTCCTGCAAAAGAAATTGCTGCCAGGGCTCAGCCCCTTCCCCCCAGGACTTCACCCAGGCCTTCTGCCCAGGCCCCTTCCCCACCCCCTTGTACTCACCACAACAGAGAAGGGCCGTGATTATGAAGAGCATGGTGACCCCTTGAGCTGTTCCCAGCAACCAGGCTTCTCTAGTGAGACCAGAAAAGAGATGAGAGGAGTTGCTGGGATTAGGGGGAGGGCGGAGAGAAGGGGGCGGCAATTTATGTCATTGGTTTACTCGTTACCCAATAGGGACTGGATATGGCCAGAATAATGGGATATAATCTTTTCTGACATCGATGACTTTTCTTTTGAGGGCCTCACCACCTACAAACCTCTTGCTCTTTCATGACCCACATGCCCCCCTGCCCTTCCCCCTTCCCCAGCCTATATCATATGTCAGCTCCCCATGGCCCTGATTAGGCTCTTGCTGGAATTGAGATGTCAGATGTGAAAATGCCTTTGTATTATCTCCAGCTCTCAGAACCCTTGGAACTCAGTGTGATAGGCAGCTCTGGATGGTGGGTGTGGGGATGGAAGGAGAAACCTTGAGTATTTCTTTGTCATCAAGTTTAAGTTTGGAGGCAGTTGTTATTATGGCAGTATTGGTCCTCAGACTGACCTGCTTCACCAGCCTTTCTTAAGAAAGGGTTGCCTAGGCAGCTGCAATGAATTACTAGAAGATTGTCAGTGCTGAGCTAAGCCTGTCAAAGAGTGGGAACCCTCTCCCCCTTCCCAGATTATGATAAGAAATGTGATGTGCAGCAGCTTTGGGTTATTGGTCCAGCAGAATTAGATGATATTAAGCCAAAATTCATTTGACAGTTTTTACTTGGAAAACACTGACCATCCTTTCTGGTCAGGGAAACGTTTTTCAAGCTGCCTTCTCTGAAATCTGGTTTCTGATCTTATTCTTTGATGCAATGGTCCTGGGCTCAGGTGGGGCACATAAAGCTACATTTTTTCTAACCCTTGACTTGGAGGTTACCCTCATGTGTATGAAACTCAGGATAGATTCTGGGAAAAACAAGAACTTGACCTCCACAGAACCTTTTTGAAAATTCAAAAGGTAGTGGTTTCTGCAGGAGGCTTAAGTGCCTCCTCTCTATTTGCTCAAGCACTCTGTCCCTCAGATTCCAGTGGGAAACACAGACACACATAACCAGAGTCATCATCCATTGTATATTGAATACTCCCAGACACACTATGATCCCGGCCAGGGGTGGGGGTGCAGCCAGAAGCAGGGAGTTGAGGGAAATAGGCAAGGCATTCAGGAGCTGAGGCCCCTACTAGACTACAAGTGGTCATTTCTCTACCCATTCCCAAGAGTAGCCTGAGCACAAGCCATGAGGATCACAGAGGTGGATGGCCCAGTGCACATCAAAGAGGAAATGGCAGAAGAATCTGTTTCACCTGCCAGTTTGTGGGTCAGAAAAAAGTCTGATTTCCTAGCCCCATCCGTTACCTCACCAGATGCCAATCCAGGTTGATGATATTCCCAGAATGCTTTGCACAGGTGTTTGGAGGCCAGAGGGGCAGAGATACTGGTTTCTAAGGCAACTAGGGTGAACCACAAGGCTCTCTAGCCTTTAAGAGCTAAGGGGTAAGGGTGAAAAGTTAAGATGGGAGTTGGATAACAACCTGGGAGACAGGATGTCATAGCTTCTTACAAGAGAAAAAGTCCAGATCAAGTTATGAGGGAGACATCAGTCATCTCTGAGGGGCAGAGTGGTTTGAGGGGAGATTTGGGCACCCTCCTGTTGAGGGTGGTGTTAATGAATGCAGTTCTGATTACTCCTCTAGGGAATTATGAATTGCTCCACCCTCTGGCTTGGGTGCTGACCCCTCCGTGAGGTAAAAGAAACAGCTGGGGTGAGAAAGTCTTGTCTCCTTAGCCCAGAAGGTGGGGGACATATAGAGTGTTCCTGTGGCTTGTCTCAACTGGAGCATGACCCATTTCTGAGACTCTGGGTGAGCCTGAACTCAGCTAGGTTGGGAAACAGGAAGCTGGGACAGGACAGTTACCTGATTCTGAGTCTCCGGCACTTCCACCTTATCCACAGCACTACCAACAGCAAGGCAACAAACTGCATGATTAGGGACAACCTGATAGCTTCATTCAGAACGTAATTCCAGGTGAGATAGCCTGTGGCCAGAGAAGACCAGAAGCAGGGGCCTTGATGGGGACAGGGGCATGTGAATACATTCATGGGGGAGGGGGAGGAACTGGTTACTAAGAATGTCTATATTGGGAAGGTGAGGCAGAAGTGGTCTTTTTTCATGGAGAATGAGATCCTTGAAAGTATCCTGCTCACTGCCTTTGAGTACTTATGAGACCACCCCAGGGGAAGGGTGCCCAAACCCAAGGGCCCTGACTTCCAAGCCCCTGACTCCCTTTCCCATATTTTTTCTGGGCACTGCTCTGAGATCCCTGGGATATGGAGGGGCATTCCTATGAAGAGTTATTTTCTCACCTGCTGGCCCCATCAGCGTTAGAGGTTCACTGCGATGTGACCAGATGTTAGGATATGCCTCTATGCGATAGCTGCAACTGTAGGTCCCTGTACCTTTCCCATCTACATTACTGATGATGAAGTCTCCATCCACTGAGAATTTTTGGAATGTTTCTCTTTCTTCCCATTCCAGAGAAAATTCAAGTACTGGATGAGATACTCGGCATTGGAGAGTGATGGCTTTTCCTAGCTTGAACACGGTGCTGGGCCAAGCTGACAAGGAAGGTTTGGGGGGCTTATCTGAAACCAATCCAGAGACCAGAGTTAGAAGTGACTTGAAACCCAGTACTTTATCCCACCAAATGTTTCTGACATTTCCATTTGCTCTCTCTTCCTTTTCACTTCCATTTGATCAGTAGCTTCAATATTTGACTATGTATTAGAATTCCTTTGCCCACACCTTGGTGCTCTAAAGACTCTTGATTTCCTACCTTCAATCAGGAAGAATTCATATTTGTAAGCTTCCCCTGACCTGAAGAAAAATAACCTTCCTGGAGGTCACAATGAGGCTGGGCCATGCTAAGAGGCAGTTTGAGGAGCAGTCCTGGGAGAGAAGGTCCCTAAAGTTTTTACAGAAAGTTCTATAAAGTTCCTAGTGTGTTTTTCCTTGGCTTATAGCTCTGAGAGGGTACAAGGCTACTAGCTCCTTTTTAGAACACTGTAATAACAGTCAAATAAAACAGGTTGATAATAAAAACAGTTGTTAGCACTTGCCTACAACCACAAGCTCCACCGTGTTGTGTGATGTCATCCTAATGGAAGTCTTCCAGGTGAGAAGATGGTGACAGCTATAGATGCCAGCATCACTGTAGGTCACATTGTTGAGGGAGAATGACTTATTGTCATTGATGCTGGTGGCATCCAGGAACTGAAGTGGTTTATCTTCTCCTTTCTTATGAAGTGCAAGCCCCACTCCATCCATTGCTCCTCGACACCGTAGGCTCACATTCTGACCCATCTGGACCACAGGACTAGGCTGAGCAAGTAGCCAGGTCTTGGGAAAAGTGTCTAGGACGAGACCCAAAATATAAAGGGCAAATAATCTGATATTCCCCCTCCCACTACTTAGGATTCTTTTCCTCCTCTTTTTCCAGACCACCCTTGGAAAATCCCTGCTTAAGCAGTTATACAAATTCTGCTTCCTTCTCCACTGTTAGCTCTGGTGGCATGATTCAGTTTATCAGGGAACCCAAAGGGAACTTTCTATCCTTAGCCCCTAACATAGGTTACACGGCATACCCCTCTCTTACCAGTTACCCAGATTTTCAGGACACCACTAAGAAGTGAACCCCTGTATGACCCATCATAGTAAAAACAGAGGTAATGTCCAGCATCATGGATCTTCAAAGCCGGGAAGAAGAAATATGCCTCATTTTTTATTGGTTTCTTGTGATAAAAGGACTTCTCCGGGTCTTCAAGCTTCATTAGAGCAAAGGTCATTCCATAGATTGGCCCTTGGCACCTGAGACTCAGGCTTTCTCCAGGTGCCATGACGGGCCCAGGATAGGCTGTCAGAGTTGGTTTGGGATAGAGTCCTAGAAAGGGAAGAGACCCTGAAGTTAGAGGTAGGATGATTCTTCCCTATTGTCTTCTGTTTTTATATTTCTAGTTTCTTTGGACAAGAAGTGGTAGCTGAAGTTTATCTTCTCCTCCCTCTTCTTTCCTTGGATCTCTACCTCCTCTAGGAAATAATCAAGGGTGGATTCATTTATGCCCTGGCCCTCTCTTCAGACTCTATTAGCTCCACTGTACTCTAACCATATGTAGGGATGTGTCTCAGTGGAAGCTCTACATCCATAATTTCTTGTACCTTTAGGTCCTTGAAATGCCAGATATAGTTCTTCCAACCACCAGAGAAACCTCTGAAAATGACTTTGATTCCATCTTTGTAATGCATGAATGCTACTGTAGTATTAAGGAGAGCTTTTGAAGGTATTAAGCTCACTTAACACCCTGCTTCCAACACGAAATTGGGAGAAGTCATTAGGGAAGGTTTGGCCAGTAAGTCTGCAACTTAAAGAAAATCTTTTCACACCCTCTTTTCCATGGATTGTTCCTCCAAGGAGACTATACTGCAAAAGTGAGGGCAAGCCTCACTTATTTTTTACCAGTCCTTCTTATCCCTACCCCATGCCAGGTACACCCACTCATCAATTATGGAAAGATTGACTCTTTCATACATTCATTGAGCATTTAGGATGCACCAGGAATCATGTAGGTTTAGGGGTAAGTGGGTAAAGAAGACAGAGTTCCTGCCAGCAGAAAGCTCCTGGACTAGTGGGGGATACCAGTGAATAGGCAACTATGGAAGTGTGTGTTAGTGGAATCTATGCTGAAAGGGCATGCGTACAACAAACATCCATCCGTACACACAGCTCGAACACACAGTCTTTTATTCTTTTATCCTCAATAAAAAGCTATACTAATAAAATTTATATCTACCATTTATTGAGAACTTATATGCCAGGCACTGTACATATATTTAGGCAAATCCTCACAACAACCCTGTGAGGTAGGCATTATTATTATACCAATTTTGCAGATCAGGAAACTGAGGCACAGAGAGGCATTGTACAGCAGGTCAAATAGATACTGTTGTCCCATTTTTATAGAGGAGGAAACCAAAGTACAAAGAGGTCAAGTAACTTGCTCAAGATCACACAGGGAGGCAGTATCAGGGATGGAACTAGAAACCAGGATTACTGCTTCTAAGTCCAAGGTACTTCTGTGGCACCACAAATTTCCCCAAGCCTACTTAGCTCGATGAAGAGACTAAAGCAAACATGGTCAATACCATCTAGAAACCCCCAGGCCATGGGTTAGGGAAGTTGGGCCTGCGGTGTATCTGGCATTTGACATTTTGGGGAGCCTTCTTCTGTGTTTAGAGAGGGTGCTGCCTTACTTGCTGATTCATATGCAACCAAAGTGAATCATAAAGCCAGTTCTAAAATATGGGCTGTCCCTTTCTTTGTCATTTGCTTTGTTTGTTTCTGCTCACCAACACTAGCAACTCATTCTATTTTCCATACTTAAAAATAATAACAACAAATAAAATCCATTGAAAATTGTTAAAAATCCATTTGTAAGACTGCAGTGGCAGTGCCTGGCACATATTAGGTGCTCAATAAATATTAGTTGAATGAATGAATGCATGCATGATATTCAACAAGTATAGAGCAACAAAGCTGTGATGAGCTGAAGCTGCTGGACAGTTGGCTGGGCTCCCTCACTAGCCAAATGATTGACTTCCATACATCTGCCTTTCTACGAATGAGATTCCAATTTGTATCTCAGTAAAATTTCAAATGACTCTAGATCATGGGTCTTGCAAGGCCCAGGAACTGGCTGAGGAAAGTAAAATCAGAAACCTTGCCTCAACGAGTCATGATCCCTGGGATAATAATTGTCAGACGCCAGCAGCCACGGCCACACCCACCTGCTACAACCAGCTTCAGGGGGTTGCTGGGCTCTGACCACAGGGTAGGGAGCATCTGGATATGAGTGCGGCAGATGTAAACCCCTTCATCATCAGGTGTCATGTTGTCAATGGAGAATATGGCCACTGTCCCAGTTGGGACCTGGTAATCCACGGGCTCTGCATATCCCTCTTTAAACAGCATGAATACCAAATCCTGCAGCCAGCCATGGCAGAGGATGTTAACATTACAACCAGGAAGAGGGGGTGTCTCAGCCTGGATCCAGAAGATGGGCTTGGGCAGCTGGCCTGGAAGGAAAGAATGAACTGGATTCAGGTAGAGCAAGGGTAGTGCTGCCTAGGGAGCAGTAGAGGAGAGCTCTACTTTAAATGAAGCTTCCTTGTATGATTCTTATTTGCCTCCCCTCCTTCCCCATTTCTGTTTCAGAGTCTGCATCCCTGCTGTGCATTGCCTAACACGAATGCAATAGGCACTTTACATTTGAGGTCTATGAATAAGTGAATTAAACAAACCCTGCCCTGGCAAGGCAAGTTTGAATCCCAGGAGCTGGCGTTTATTCTTGGGTATCTATTTTGTCTTCTTACCTGGTGCCTCCAACTCGAGAACTTTACTGGGCTTTGACCAGCCTGTCTCCTTCCAGTAGCAGCACCTGTAAAGACCTGCATTGAACTCAGTAAGGGGACCTATGAGGAATGAAACTTGGAAGGTCTTGTAGGTAGGGCGGATCCACGTCATCTGTGTCTTATCCTTCAGCAGCAGGAACTTGCTTGATATCCGAGAGGGGCTTCTGCACCAAAGCGTGATGTTCTCCCAAGGGGCCTGAGGGTAGTTGGACTCTATCCACAGCTCTGGTTGAGATTCCACTGCTGTCATTTCCAAAGATCACAAAGATGTGAACAATCCAGCCTCTCTCTCCCATAATGTGCTCCACAATGTCCCTTAAAATTTGCCCCAACCCAGGTCCCTCCTTTTAGCTTCCCTTGGGGACAGAAGTATCTGCTTGTGTGTGGCATCAGATAGGAGCCCTAGAGTATTTGTTCAAAGACTCCAAATGAGTTGGGAGAATAAAGTGAAAGTCTGATTTCTTTTCTATCTGAGATAAAGCTCTTAACTATTCTATGGGAAATGAAACCTTGAAGTGAAGGGCTCTGATTCCCAACCACGAACGCAATGTATTTTGGGGATCACAAGGCAGTTATGTCCAGGGTCATGGAGGCAGGCCAGTGTCTTGGATCCTTTAGAAAGGAAGGTACTCACTTACCTGTTGATATCATCATACCCAGACTCAGCCCTGAAAAGAAAGATTATGGTAAAAGAGAGCTCTCTCCTTGTCCCCACCCTGGACTCTAACCCCAATACTTTCTTCTCCTTTTCCAAGGTACTCACTCATAGGGGTACCTATGACAGGGCCACTTGCCCTTCACCCCTTCCTTGTACTCACGAATACAAAAGAGCAAGAGAGTGGATTTCTGCAGCATGGTGGCCCCCTCCCCTGGCCTGTCCAGGATCATGGGACCTCTAGTGCTCGATGCACACTCTGAGTCTTGAAGGGATTTCCTCTCAGCAGGTGGTGAGATCTAAAAGAAAAAAAATTGTTTTTACTCAGGGGACTTGTCTTGCTCCTTAAAGTTTAGGCTAGATCCCTAACTGCACCTGACAAGCCTACATTCTGCGCCCTCACAGACATACAGAATATTGCTAGGTCGCCTGCTACCTCCTCTTCTTGCCCCTTTTCCTCACTTGCCCATCTTTCCACCCAAGGTCTTTGCTGATATCTAAGATGTCAGATTTGTTTAAATGTCTTTCTCTGGGTCTCAGAAGCCCAAAAGGGAACCTAATACAAGCCTGCAGAACCCTTATGGGATGGGGATGAAGGGAGGTGCAGAGAGTCACCTTTATATATATTTATATAGATACAGAGTCCTCCAACAACTTAGCAAAGGAGGCATTGCTACCATCCTCATTTTGCTGATGAGAAAACTGAGGCCTAGAGAGGATATATAATTTGCCCGAAATCAAAAGATATTAAATGTTAAAGCTCAAACTCAAATCCATGTTTAACTCCAGTGCCCATAATCTAAAACCACTATTTAAATCTCCAGAAGCAGTCCTGACCCCCTCCCTCATCCATCCCACTTCAACCCATGAAGACCTTCCCTTCTGTGGAATGCCTCAGATTCAATGTTACTCTTTTTTATCTCTTACCCCTAAAAGCTCAATACCCCTATCTCAAGTAGATACTGGGGAATCAAGCTGCTTGAGCTAATGAAGATAATTAATATAAGGTGTAATATAAGGTCTAAATGATTATTTGGCTGCCTATGACTTTTAAACAGTTTTGTTGATAGCTCTGAGGAAAAATGGAATTGTTTGAATTTTAGAGGATATGGCAAAGATATTTGAATTTGGGGAAGCCTTCAGATTTCCTCCTGAATTTACTATTTACCATAGGCCCTGCATATACATAAGGTAGATCCCTGAGCTTTAGTGTCTCACCCCACCTCCTCCCAAAGTACCCTTTTGCCATGAGAAGGTGTGTCCCCACTGCACAAATGCAAGCGAATTTTCCTCCACCAACTCTCTATTCAGAGTCTGAGGTCCTGGCTAACCCTGGCTGTTTAATCTTAGTAGAGTGGGGGTAGAGGCAGTCCCTAGAACATAGAAAGGGGCTGATTTTGCTTTTCCAGACTGATCCTAGGACCTCAGCCTCTAACTTTCTCCAGTGCTAACACTGGGAAGGATGGAGAGGCATGAGGAGAGGAAGATTCATTTTCAAAATATCTGGTCTGTAGGGAGCAAGTGGACAGTGAGAAATTCAAGGAGGCACAGCTTCATTTTTTGTCTCGTTTTGTGTTTTTGTTTTTGCTTTGCATTAGAGGGTGCTTAATTTACCCTCTCTGTATTTTCCCTATCTGTAAAGTGGGAGAATAATCTCTACCTAACATTATTGTTTTGTTGGATTAGTGATAATATATGCACAGTGCCAGGCACATAGTGAATGTTTCATTTTTAAAAGCTTCTAATGTTCTACTTTTCAAAGAAGGCATCAAACCAGTGTGGGACCCTAAAAATATTCAGCCCCCTGCTCAGTTCCTGCAGCCCCCTGCTCCCACTTGTCTCAGAGCCAGGCCAAGGCTTCAATGCCACCCTGTTGCATTGTTCCCTTGGGGCTTTGGGCCAGGATTTATTGGGGTAAGCCAGGTTCTACTGCCAAGGGAAATATTCAACCTGGGATTACACCCAGGAAATTCCATCTGAGGTGCCAGGTTTGCCACTTGAACCCCCAAACCAGGGTCTTTGCTCCTGGGTACTTGAGTGGAGTCAGAGAAACTGGGCTTCTCAGCATGGCTGACCCCTCCTCAATCACAAAGGAAACTCTAGCATTTATATCCAACCCAAATGATGAACCTTATACCCAAGAACGTGAGAATAACCCCAAGCGTCAGGTTAATTGGCCACGCCCATTTTGGCCTTTCACCCCCCCCCCCCACCACCACCTCCACGGTCAACTTCGTCTGTCTAGCCATTTTACCCTCCCCTCCCACTCCACCCCAAACACTTTCCCCACCCTTAGGCAGCGCCGCAGTGCTTTTGAGGGTGACATACCCGAAATATCTAATAGTTCGCCCCCTGCATAGCTTTGAGGGCTTCAGGAATCAAAGATGTTGGGCTCGGCGGGGTGCCGGGTACATGCTCCGCTGGGGGTTTGGAGGGAACACTGAGAAGGAAAAGGGAAGATACCTACAATGCCCAGAGATTCTCAGCGAAGCAGGTCTGAGATCCGGGGAGGAAAGGAGAAAGGCAGGGATGAAGAGGGTGGGGGGACAGACTGGGGAGCAGTTTGATTTACGGCAATTAATTACAGCAGGGAGACTCTTTCGGGGTTTGGTTTAGGTTCTGGTGGCCAGTATTTTAATCTTCAGCCACCCGAACTATGCGCTCATTTGCAGGTACTTACGGTAGTTGAAGGCCCGCTCCGATGTTGGAGATTCTCCAGTGAGCTCCTCCAGATGCTGCAAACTGCCCGGCATGAGAAGAGCTGTCTAAGGACAGCCTCTCTGGCTCTGAGCCCCGCCTCCCCCTCTCCCTTGCCCGCCTACCGGCCCGCCCCAACCTCCTCCCCTTCTTCCCTCCTTCCGCCAAGCTCTGGGAGCCCACCAACACCAGCTCTGTCCTGCACCTGCAGGACCGGGATTTCTACGCCCCACCCAGCTCTCCGTCTCAATCCTGACTCCCTGAAGAGGTTGCTGGAGCCAGATTCAAGCCCCTTCCCCCTCTTCTGTCGTTCATAGTTTCATTGGGTCACTGTATTCTGGAGGGGAGAAGAGGAGGCCAGCTCTTAAGACAGCCAAAGCTGTAGATCCTCTCCAGCTCCCCAACTCTTTTAAAGGGATCTCAGATCTCCCTCTGCCCAATTAACGCCCCATTTGCGCATAAATATCACCACCGTGGTTTAAATGCCTACTGTGTGTTCCTCAGCCCTGGGCATCTATTATTTCTAATCATCATGGCATCCCTACAAGACAAGTATTACTTCCCTCAGTTTTACAGATGAGGAAACTGAAACTCATAGTCACATGAGGATAAATATGCCTTTCTGGGCAAAGTTATTGAACCTCTCCAAGTCTCAGTTTTCTTATTTGTAAAATGGTGATAATAATTGCACCTACTACTACGCAAGCTGTGGGGTGGGATTGAATGAAAACCCTCCTTGGGACACAGCAAGCACCCATTGATTCAACACATTTGTTAAGTGTATTTTTTGTGGCAGGCGTTGTTTTGGATGATTCGGAGATGACATTTTCTCCTCTTAAGAAATCTGTAGTGTAAGGATAAATTGTGATAGTGAGCAAGGAGGAGGGAGCTCTCAGAGTCAGAGGATTGCAACAGAAAAGACCGGCAAGTAAGCCATGACAATATATGTTTGGAGAAGTGCAAATACTTTGCTATAACCATGTGCCAAACTAAGGCAGTGGTAGCAGAGAAGGAGGGGAGAACAAGGGTTCCTGAAACATTTAGAAGGCACAATTAGACACACTTGATGGTTGTTTGGAGCACAGTAGTGGTAGTTATTATCTGTCAGGATGGAAACATCCATGCCAATTGTCAAAACATTGACAGTATGTAGAACTCACTGTGATAGTACTAGGCACCCAGTGCTTTATAAATCTTAACTCATTTTACCCCCATAGCAATACTGTGAAATAGTTATAATTATCAGCCCCATTTTACAGATGAAAAAACTGAAACACAGAGTCATTAAGCAAATTGCCTAAGGCCAATACAGCCAGCAAGTGACGGAGCTAGGATTCAAGTCCAGGCAGTCTGTATACAGAGTCTCAGGTTCTTAACCAGTACCCTAATCTGCTTCTGCATTGGATAGCTGGAATGATAAAACTAAACTAAAAATAAATGATATGAAGGTACTTTTGAGACAGAAAAGCATCAATCAAATTTACTGTTAATAATGGATAAAAAAGCAATGATAGGGTCTTTCCGTGGAACCCTCCCCTAACCTTACTCTCTGAATGTCCTTGGGCTGAAGCTTGTGCTCTTGGACCAGCAGCCTGAATCTAGAGCCCAGAATCCTCACTATTCGGCTGTGGAAGCCCGAGAAGGTCTCGGGGCTGTGTGGGTGAGAATGCCACTCACTCTGGCCTTTTGCTCAGGGACATTAAGAAGTCTTGAAGGGACTTATTATTCAGGCTTCATAGAAGTTTCGCATTCAAACTATGGCTGGCAATTGAGATGCCAGAAACTCCGTCTCTAGGCTACCTCGGTGGGTTTTGAACCTTGCAGCCTGCAGAAAGAAACAATCTTTAGCCCACCTCCCTGGAGAAACCATGAATGGTCCAATATTATAAAGTTGGGGGTAGAGGCCAACAAGGTTTGGGGTTGGGACTTAGTTGAGATGAAATTCTTGACATTGACTCTGCTGGCTTTCCTCCATTGGGGATACCGCAGGCCCGTGGCTCTGTGACTCTGATTCTTACACACACACACACACACACACACACACACACACACACACTTCAAAAAGCCTGGGCTTCTCTCCTAGTTTCTTACTCTAGCTGATATTGACTCTTCTTTCAGGAAATATTTTGAGAATGACCTATCTTGTTTCTTTTTTTTTTTTTTTGAGTTGGAGTCTCACTCTGTCACCCAGACTGGAGTGCAGTGGCCGCTCCTGGCCACCGCAGCCTCGACCTTCTGGGGTTCCGGAGATCCTACCGCCTCAGCCTTCCAAGTAGCTGGAACTACAGGCGTGCGCTACCACGCCCGGCTAATTTTTTTTTTTTTTGGATTTATTGTAGAGATGAGGTCTCACCAAGTTGCCCAGGTGGGTCTCGAACCCGCAGGCTCAGGCAATTCACTCACCTCAGCCTCCCAAGGCACGGGATTACAGGCTGACACCGAGCCCGGCCCTATCTTATTTCTAATGGCCAAGCCCTCTCTGACTCTTTCCATCCCTTAAACTGGTAGTGGCACCAGAAAATATTCCTGAACCTCACCGCTTCTCACTTTCAGACTTTGAGCACAAAGGCTAGAAGAGGGTTCCTCCTGTAAAAGCTTTAGAGTCACATCTTAGAGATGATGACACAACTGTTGTCACCAGATTTTTACTGAGTTTATATTATATAGGTTGAGACACGGAATGTGGTATAGTATGGAGGTGGAATTTACGTGATTTGTTAAACAGGGTTTCTAAGCTCCACAGACTTTCCACCTAGAGAGAAGAAAAGAGCAACTATTTTGCAAAGCTGTACCTGGAATCAGAGGGGCCACTAGAAGAGCTTCAAGAAAGTGGAGATCAAAAGAAGGAGGTAGAACACTAAAAGCCACTGGGTGATCTGGGGAGTCTTTCTCTGTAATTGAGTCCTGCATAGGATAAGATTCTTTTTAACCTAAATCTGTCTTAAAGTATCCCAAACAGGAGAATCACAGGACAAAGCTGTTCTCTTCCCAGTGATGTGCCAAAGCTGGCTAACTCTAGTTCAGGAGGGCCCATGCATCTTATCTCAACCTAGCATTCAGTGACATAATGGTGGTAGCTTGAAATTGGCCATAGTCAGAGATTCTTTGCCACGGAATAAGCAAATGCTACAAATCAAGTCCTAGTCTCCACACTCTTCAACCCAGAGCTGTTTTTAAATATTTGCTAGCAAACCACTTTTTTTCCAGTTTATGTTTATGGACAGTGATTTTTACTGGGTTACAGGAACTCTTCCAAACTATCCAAGGCTCTTGATAAGTTTAGTATACTCTCAAGAGAGTTGTGAACATTGTGCTCCATTTCTCCTCCCCCCACCTCATTGCTGTGGTAAGCCACCTGAGGACTGTGTCAGATCACTGGTGTGTTTGGTGCATTCAAGGTCTGATCATGTGTTTTAGCACTCCACCCCAGTCCCCAGCCAGCCCCAGCCCCCATCCACTTTTGCATTGGAGAGGAGTGTGGAGTAGAGAGCTGGGACTAAGGGAGTGGTGCTCTGTGATAGGGAGGTGGCCCAACCAGACAGGTAAGGTTCCAGCAGCAAGACTTGATGAAGGGTTAGACTTTGGAGGTGGGTAGTGGAAGGGGAAGCTAAGGCCAACCCACAGAGCTTCGGTTTCAGATTATCCTTTGTTGAGCATTTCAGTTATTAAGGACAGAGTTTGGGGCCCTAAGTCACTTGCAGAAGCTATAACTGAGGATATTTTCAGGATTGTGCAGGAAGCTTCCTAGGATAAACCAAATGCAAGTGATGAACCAGAACTAAAACTTATTTAATCAAAACACTTGTAGTGGGCCATAAGACTTCAGAAGCTTGCATGATCAGGCTTCTTTCTGGGTGCCTGTCACAAAGAAAACCAACAGTGTATCTAGGTGAATTTAACTTAAGGTCAATGGGGAAGAAAGAACATGAGCCATAAGGTTCTGTTTGGCTCATGTACCATTTACCATAAAGTTAAGCTTCTGGTTCACTGTCACCAAATAACAATTCCCCTAGCATTGCAAGATGCCTTTTGTTTATACAAGGAACAGTGTATATCTGAGTACATGATGGGAGTGAGGGGTGTTCAGAGATAGACCTCTAAAATACAGAAGGGCTCTGAGGGTGGGATGCAGAGTGATTCAATATTCTCTTTTCCTGTGTTAGATGAAGCTGGTAGCTCTAGAAGGAAAACATGTAGGCTCAGCCTCACTGCCAAGGCAGGCAGGCAGAGAAGGTTCTATGAGCAGTTTAGGTCTGACCCAGGCAGGTTGTTTTGAAAGGTTTGTGCCTTAAGTCTTTCTCTGCCTCAGGGTCTGATTTGCCTCCAGTGTGTCCAAATTGTAGGCATTTGCATGGCAGGGAGCGGCAGAGACACAGATGCCACTCAGGAATGCACAACTGGGCTCTTTCTAATATTTATTTACATTTAATCACTCGTCCAAAGGAAAGTGTAGAAGTCAACAATTGGATTGTTTTATTCCCATGTATTGTATGATTAACCAATTATATAATTAAAATTAGATAGAGACACCTAAATTGTAGGAGCACCATAAATTAACAATTAAAAACACATCGTTGCAATATTACTCACTTTTTACAATCCATTCCTAAAAATATCAGTTTACAGGCAATTGATTCAATGTACATGTATCTCTTTGAGTACTACTTGATTTGTGCCTTAAGATATGGTCCAATTTTCTAAAAGATCCATGTACTCTCGACAGAGGGTGGAGAAAACTTTCTTTAAACAAGTTTGTTGATTGAATATAGTCGATTGTTTTCAGACTAACAGTACAAATTATTTTTTTCTTATTTGAGCTATCATATTTCAATGTCTCTGTATCCCACCTACCTTTCATTATTATCTTGCTGTATTCACTTCCTCCTTCCCACTTTTCCTTCCTTTATTTCTTCCTGTTTTCCTTTTTCTTATTCTTATTCTCCCTTCCCATGCACTGTGTATATATGTGTGTATATATGTGTGTGCATGTGGATGTGTGGATGTATAGATATAGATATACACAAATAATAACAATAACAACTCGGTGTAACATTGCATTTTTACTTCCTTTTCCAGTAACCACTCTGGCAATTAATCATAAAAATAAGATCTACATTCTGTTAAGGAACTTGATTTTGTAAGTGAATTTAGTCACTTATCTCCAGGAGCGTCTTCTCCCCGGGCTGCACCTGTTTTCAGTAAAGCCAGTAGTTTTGGAGTTTTACTGACAAATGCCTTGAAGTCATCTTGACTGTCAAGTGTTTTTTTTTTTTTCTCTCATCTTGCAATAGGAAACATAGCATGGCAGGATGGTTCACTCAGGGCTTCAGACCCATGAACTTCAACTGGCAGTAGATTTTGCTCCAACTTGATCTCCTGTCCATTGTTACGAAGGCATAGTCAGGTGTCTATCTTTATTTTGTTGAAAATCACTTTTTTTCAGCAGCCTGTGGAACAATTTCTTTTTCTTTCAAGCTTAAGAACTGCACAATAATGTGCCTTGAACTTTTAGCTTGAGAGGTATATTTGAGTGGGACTTGAAAATTCTCTCCATATGTAAGTTGAGATCTACATTTAACTCTGGGAAACTTTTTCAGTAATTCCCTTAGTAATAGTTTCAAAGCTAATCTCATTTTCTGTACCTCCAGGGAAGCCAGATACACAAATATCATACCACCTTGATGTGTTTTCAAGATCCATCACTTTTTCTTGCACATGAAGAGTAGTTTACTTATAATTTTTATCTTTTGAGTCTGAAGCTCAGTTTGATTCTCATTTATATTGACTCTCTCTTCCATGATACTTATTCAGCAATATTCCTCTCTCAGGATTTTTTTTCATTCTTTGACTTCATTCATCAGTGCCCTACAGTCATTGTGAACTTATCTTGTGTGCTTTTTAAAATGTCTGCATGGTCCCACACCAACTCTTTCACAGTGGCCCTTTCTCTGGGTCCTGTCTGCTGCTCCTCCAGGCCAGCCATGCATCTTGAACTCTCTGAGGTTTCTGATTTCTCCTGGCATCACAGTACTTCTTGCTTGTTACTAAGTATCTTTTCATTACTTTTCTCATTCTCTTTCAAGACTAGGTAGTTTTTGTTTTCTTTTTGTCCTACCCTCATAGCTGAGGCTTCTGTTGGCTTAGAGGTGTTTCTGAAGTGCAGCAACCTGGCTCTGAGCACAGCTGCTCTGTCTGTGCTCTCCCCCAGAAACTCTGGAGCTGGGGCCTTTTCATTGAAATGCAAGATTTATTTTAAGCTGAAAACCTCAGCAACATTATAGAAAATTAAGTTATAACCAAGCTATGCTCTCCCTTCTAATAGCATTGGAAGTAAGAGCTTCATAACCCCACAGATAAGTTGAAGAAATACATAAGTGCATAAATAAAAAATAAAAATGCACACACATATAAATACTTAAGTACACTAAATACCTGAATACATGAATATACAAACACATGAAAAGTAATATAAATAAACACACAAATACATAAGCATGAAAATAAATATGTACATAAAATAAGCCTCATATGTTCAGAATATTTAGTTTCTTCCTGGCTGAGAGTACACAGAATATGTTTCTGATTAAGCAACTAAGCACATTTGAATTATAAAGCAGAGAATGAGAGAAGATCACCTACGTGTTTCAGTGTTTGTAAGAAAGGGTTTTGACTTTGTGTCAGGGAACTTGAATTTCAGTTCTGGCAGAACCACTTATTAGCTGTGTTATAGTGTGACATTTGGCAAGCTACTAAAAGTTATTTGAGTCTCCATCTCCTCATCAGTCAAACGAGTATTCAATAACTATGAGCTAAATATGAATATAGGATTCTCTGTTAGCCTCATCTTAATCATTGTTTTTAAAGTATATTTCTTTACAGTGGGATCTGGGATTTAGATTTGTGGGAGTGGAGACAGGACCATGATAGGGAGGGGGAAACAAAAATAGGTCTCCAATGGATACCCTCTCAGGATCCACAGCATGATCTTTCTTTTTGAACAATTAAACAATAGATATTCAGCTCGATTATATCTAAATTATTGTAGAAAGATGAGAAAATAAACTCTGCCATCAAAACTTTGAAGTAGTTGGAGGTATGTCCATGTTTACAGCTAAGAATGACAAAATGCAAAACACAGTATAACCCTGAAAGACAGAGCAGGAAACAAAGCATTATAGGAGCAAAGAGGAGAAATCACTTAATTCTGACTGACAGTACTTAGAAGTTTTTCATTCAAGTCCCCCAGACACAAGCATCCCTATCATTGAGCATGGTGAGGGCACCTATATAAGGCTTCCTGCTCCAAAACATATGCTTCACTCACCTGATGTCTCCTGACATTCCACATGTGATTCAACTCTTTGGGGATACAGAAAAAAGAATCACAAAGTATGGTGGTGCATGGTGTGTGGAGGTAGCTGGAAATGAGGGTGAAGACCTGGACAGAAGCCAGATCAATACGGGCTATGTGTATGCTATAGTACTTTTTAGTAAAATTACATATTTGTGCCACATTGAAAGACCAGGTCTCAGAGGCCACTTTCTGAGCTGACAATCCACCTGTTCCTCTAATTCAGTTTCCCAGTAGTTCAGTTTTCTGTTTCAAAAGAGAATAAAAGCTGGAGACGGGGCTATTTACACATAAAGTCACTCATATTAAACACCTATGTATGAAAATGGCCCTTTTCAGAGATCGGATAATTTTAAAATCAGGGTTTGTCTTAGTCTCCAGTGTATCCAAGAAGATAATTTTAATGGGGCTTGTAGGAAGAACAATTTAGAGAAAGAGAAGATATGCAGGGAAAGAAAATCAAAATTAAGTGTGATAAATTCAAATGCAAAATGTGATTTCACCTGAGTCTTATCTGAATTATCAGACATACTCAGAATTGTTATGGGAAGTTAGTAGAAGCACCCGATGGGATTCACCTAATAAAAATTAGAGCAGGTGCCTGGTATCTGTATATTCAAAACAACTAAAAAATAGTCTTTAGTACTCAGAGTGCTTAGGCAAATAATAGGTTTTATGCATGCCTACATTTATTCAAAAATATTAATTGCACACCTACTTTGTTTTCTAGTTTTGGGGACATATCTGTAAACAAAACAGAAAAAAAGCCCATATGTTCATCAACAAATGTTTGCAAAAAGTATCTGGATAAATACATCTAATGCTTGAATATAAGACTGTAGTTTCAGAACTCTACTGTTACTAAAGATACAGAGTTGACTTTTGCTGCGAACTGTAACAACTGAATTTTTGGACACCATTTAGTAGCATCTGCGATTGGTTGGAGTGAAGATCACTCTTAAGAGATTTTTCAGTGGCTCTATCCAATTTTTTTTTCCTGAAGCCTTTTATTCTGAATCAGTACGCAAGTAAGGCAGGAATGATAAGAGTATGAAGAAATCTTATGGAAAGCCCCCTACATGTTTACAAGGAGGTAGAAGAAAAGGTTTGGCCACTTGGCATTAGAGATTCTTTTGATTAACTATGTGACTTTTACCTACAAAAGATTTATTACTTGTGTTTTAAACAAGATCTTCAAAAACTTAGGATGGCATAATCCAGTGAGGAAATTGCAGTGCCAGGGAAATCTACACTACAATTGTCGTTAGGCACCATGATGTTAAAAATACGTATTAACTAATGGAAATAGTGCTGGAAACTAATTAAAGTATCCAAATGACTTGTCATTATTAATAACCCTGGATTTCAACAAGGAGCACTTGCTGTGGAAGTTCTGTGACTATCCTGGGCACAGCATGACAATATTTAAAAAATATGTACACCATGAAAGAATCCCACTTGAAATAGCTGTAAGATGGTGCCAAAAAGTTACCAAGTGGAACTTAACACAGACTCAAAATGAAGTGGAAATTTATTCTTATGACTTTTATCTAAACCAAAAAGTAGTTTAAATTTTATACATTTTGAAAAATATAACACAGACTTAATAACATATGATTTTATGAATTTCAAATGGTTAGCTCAAACGCTCATTTATTTCACCAAGTTTTATGAAATGCCCACTATAAACAAGGAACCCTTAGATATTTGGTGGAATAAGGTGGATGGAGGGAAGGACAGAAGAATGCAAAACTCTCCACGCATATATTAGCAGCTAAAAGATAAACCAAATATATTCAGTGTTTTAGCCACTAAAAGTCTAGAAGTGGACCAAAGACATGTAAACAAATACAAATAAAAATGTGCTAAAGTTTGATAAGAAAGGTGGAGAAAAAGTGGTCATGGAAGTT
Source organism: Tarsius wallacei (assembly GCA_963574415.1). Taxonomy (NCBI): domain Eukaryota; kingdom Metazoa; phylum Chordata; class Mammalia; order Primates; family Tarsiidae; genus Tarsius; species Tarsius wallacei. The sequence continues at coordinate 22,620 of CAUYQG010100624.1, read as the reverse complement.
TAGTAAAGAGCAATACTCCTCTCAGCTGAGGGGATCAACGAAAGCCTTATGGATAAGGTCACATGTGAACTGTACTGAAGTATGGTTAGATTAATCCGGCAGCTGTAAATACGACATGGTTAGTTCTCCAAGAGTGGAGACTTATTCATCTGTGTATCTCCTGCGCCTAGTACAGAAATAATGCTAATGATAGTTACATTTATTAAGTGCTTACTATTTGCCAGGCACTATGTTGAGCATTTTACAAACATTGTCACACGTGTTTTCACAGTGCTCCTGAGCAATGCTTATAACAACAGCAGCAGTAGCAGCAGCAGGGGCAAGGGGGACAGAGGCAGCGACAAGAGCAACCTGACATTTGTTGAATGCTAACTATGAGCTAGGCACCACTTTAAGATCATTCTATAGCTATTAGCATCCCTTTCTTACAGATGAGATTACAGAAGCTCAGAGAGGTTAAGAAACTTGCCCAAGATCACACAAGTTAGTCAGAGGTAGCTCTGCAATTTGAAGCCAGGTCACCTGATTCTAAAACCCATGTTATTGTGACTACATACCTGTGACTTAAAATAAGCAAATGAAAATGAAAAAAGGAAAAGAGATATTGTGAAGATAGATACCACCCAATCTGCCAACTGGGAGAGAAAGAGTAAAATCAAGAGCAAGACTGAAAAAGAGAATTGTCACTGTATTTTTAGTCTGAGCTAAGAAATAGAAAAGTTGTTTTTCTGTAAAAGATGAGCCATTATGTGCTGAATTTCATTAAAACTTATTTTTGTAAAACATTTGGTAAATGTTAAGATGTTCTTTTAAAAATATCTAGAGTAATCTCCCATTAAGGTTACCTAGAAAAATACTTCAAAGAAGACACAAAGTGTTCATGTTGGTTATTTTCTATGTAGTGTGGAATTATTGGTGATGTTGTTCTTTATTATTCATCTCTGTGTTTTCTACTGTGACAACAAACAATTTATGATTTAAAAAACATATTTAAGAACTTTAGGTAATAATTTAGGGCAGACTGTTAAAATAATCAGAATTCTTTGTTATTAGGAAATACATATTTTATATTTATGGGTGACATGGTTACTATATTAGTAACTTATTCTTAAATGGTTCTGAAAAATTTATTAGGGGAAAAATATATCTTATAGTTTATATGTATACTATATAGAGAGAGAGAATCTGAGGAAGGTATATGGGAATTTGTAATAATAATCTTCCACCTTTCTCTAAGTCTAAATTTATATTAAAATTAGAAAAAATACACTGGTTAGAATAAGTAAAACAAAAACAACACAAAAGCAAATGCACATCTATATAGTGTGTGCATGTGTATCTAGTTTCATAGTTCATAGCTATAGTTTATAGTTTATATATAGTGTAATTTTAGAAATAATAAAGAAAAACAATCACCAAAATCACATTTTTAATCTTCCTATATCATTTACTTTTATTGATTTTCCTTTTTCTTTTTTAGGACAGATGTTGCCAATCTATCCTTCCTAACGTTGCCAATTGTACCAAAAAAAAGCCCATTCCTAGTTTGCACAACTAGTTATGTTACCTACAGTATCATTTCAAGGGTTAGCTCCTTTCCAGCTTCTTAAAGATCATCTTGAACTGGTCAAGTCTTAACCCAGTTTGACCATTTTTACTGAGCTAATTAGCTGTATAGCTCAATTGACTTGGATATTTGGTTAAATGAACAGTTCAGTTGGTAAGGGGCTTTTGGAGAATCAAGTAAAGAGAATGGTTGGACTAATTGGAGGCAATTAGTCCAAATGGTAAGGCTTTTATTAAAATACAGATTGCCATGGGAACCAAAGGAAAAAAAGAAAAAGAAGATAGTTATGAAAGGTTTATGAAATTGCTTTTAGTTCTGCTGTCCAATTTCCACTAGGTCAGATCTGATGACTGTTATTATTTTTATGATAATTCCTTATCTATATATAGCACCATTGTTTCTTTTCCCCAAAGTACTCATAGATCCATTTTGCTCATTTACCTTCACAACAATGCTGTTAAATAGAGGCTGGGTACACGGGGCCAATGCTTATTTTCTTAGCTAGCTTAGTATACAGCATCTAATTGCAGAAAAAAATCTGTTTAGAGGTAATGGTGCTTTTGGACTGAATGTTGATATGTCATATATAATATAGTCATTATAATTGGTAATGGGCATAACAGCTTTATGATACTTTTGAAAGATGTTATTGAATAGTATTCTTAGCAGCTATAAAAGACTAGGCATAAACTGAGCAGAACTGGAAATATACTAATTATGTATCTTAGATTGAGAAAGTTTTCTTTGAATTTGTGTTCCCTCAGAGTTTGGGGAGAGAAGTAAAAGCTAACAACAATCTAAATTTTCTCTTAAACTGTGAATACAAATCTGTGATTTGATAAATCCATCACCTTATACCTTGATGTCATCTACTGGAAATCATTCAAATGGAAAACATCAACAGAGAGGTTTTTCTAAGACTCCTGTTTATCACAAGGTAATAAGGTTAGCTGAATTCTTTTAACGTAATTTTAATTTTGGCTCTGAATAATTTGTATCTTTTCCAAGGTTAAGCTACAGAAAGTATACATAAACACTAAGCTCTAAAAATTTCCTAAAATGCACTCGCCATCCCATTTATATAACAAATACCTTGTTTGTGACCGTCTCAACAATAAACTAGATAAGTACATGCAAAAATGAAGGGAGTTTGATTTATGACACTATCCTTTGACCAGCAACATGGGACTATGGTTGTTTTTGCAGCATTGCACCATTTTAGAAGACTGGGGACAGTCTAGGCATATGCTACTTTTTTTCCACCTTAGGCTAAAATAGACAACAAAATGAAGAATTTAAACGTATTATTTGTCAACAGGTCAAATTTGAGGGCATTTACATTTTAAAGATAAATTATGAAAATCTAAATGTCCTTGAATGCTTAATTATTTGTGCCTTCATTCTATAAAAAATAATTTTTGGAATGAAAACAAAACAAAACAGGACATTTACGTGACTGCAAAATTGATGAGTTATTTTTTAAAATCTCTGAAATAAGCTTAATAATGCATCAAAATAATTTTTAAATGTTCATAAATATGGAACATAAGTGTAAAATCCTGCATTTGGGTCCAAAAACAACCAGATGCACAAGCAGAGGATGAGATGTGACTAAGTAGCAACATGTGTAAAAAAGATTTAAGGGTTTTCAGGGACTGTAAGCTCAATATTATTCCGATGTGTGTTGTGACTGCACTGAAAACTAAATCCATCTTCATCTGCATTAATAGAAAGAGAAAGTCGGAAACAAGGGAGTGATAGCACAGCCCAGCTCTGAGCTTGGCAGATCTGTGCTTGAAGGATTCAATGAAAATAGCAGAACTGGGGGAATATTTGGGTAGCAGCCACAAGCTACAACACATCTAGAACAGAGAGAGGAGATTGCTGAAGAGTCTTGAAACCATGCTGATGAGGGGCTACTGAGGGACTTGGGCTTATACAGCTTGGAAATGAGAATTATTGAAGAGGAAAGGGAGGAATAAGATGTCTTTGAATCTACCCTCTCCTTTGTCTCCTCCCTCATGCTTTTTCTCTCTTTCTTGTCCCTACTCTTCCCCCATTGTTTCTCCTATCCTTCCTTTCTGAAGCGATTTACCAAGATAGTGATGGTGCAGTTGGGCTCTTCGACACTCATGTTATTCCGATCCATATCCTAAATTCTCATGCTTCCCTGAAGTCCCTTTTCATTTTTCACTGGTTCTTGTGCCTGTTTACTCACAGCCAGCAGGACTGAACCACAGGAAGTCTCCTCCCCTCCTCCACCTTTCTTTTTAGGAAGGGCTTCTTGTCCCTGGGAAAGGAAACAGAATATGAATTAACTAGCACAGATTCTTAAGCCAGGGCCTTGCAAAAAATGGCCTAGGTACAAAAGGAGCAATTCTAATAAAGCTATGAAATGAACTTCTTTAGTCCCCCTAATGCTCACTGGCATTATACATGGGAATTTGAGCACAGCTCCTCATGGGTGGGCTGAAGGTGCACCTGTAACACTAATCTAGGATGCTTAAATATCAGGTTCCTATTTAACAAGAAAAAGAAAGGGGGGAGTTTGTTAACACAAAAGTTTGAACATAGAACATCACTACCTGAATGATTAAACCTATTTCAGAGGGCTGAAATCCTAATGACTCCAATTTGTCAAAACATAGAAGTTTTAATGGGGGGCAGGAAGGGTTGGCAGCGGTATGCAGTGTAGGAATCAACAACTGCGTACTTTAAAGCAAAAACATAAAAGCTCTATCCGGCTGAAATTCTCAGAATCACTATAGGAAATTAGGTGTAATTGACTGATGTGATCTCATGTAATAGAAATGGGACTGAGTGCTCAGTATCCTCACAGTTAAAACAAGTAAATAAAATGAGTTGGCAGTGCATAAAAATGCTTATGATGTGTAACAGTTTATGTAAATTGGCTCCATCCTTGATTCAAACATTTTGTAAATATAAATTTCTATGTTAGAAGATGACAGATGGAAGGAAAGAGGAAACAATAAATAGAAAGAAACAGGCAAAAAGGAAAGAGAAAAATGGAAAGCAGAGGGAGGAAGGAAGACAAGAAAAGAAAGAGGAGAAAACAGCTACAGAAACAGAGTAAAAATAAATTTAAATAGAAAAATAGAGAAAACAGGAGAGAAGGAAAGAAGACAAATATTTGAGTGACAAGGTATCTGTATTCATAAAAATTGTCGAAAAAGTGAGGGATCACAGGGTTTTTTTCAAATTGTGATCACCAATAACAACATCTTGGTAATAGTGCTGATGAATTAGACTGGGTAGAAGGGAAGAAGAGTGTGAGTCCTGGAGAGTTTTCGACTCAATAGTCTCTTCCTGGACCCATTCGTCTCTTGCCAGGTACCTTTGCTCTGAGTTGAGGGGCTAGGCAAGAACACCACTAGTGTTACTTGAATGTTCACAGCAACTTTATTCATAAAACTCGTAAACTGGAAATATTCCAAATCCGCATCAACTCGTGAATGGACAAATTGTGTTACATTCAAACTGCTGAACACTACTCAGCAAAAAAGGGAACAAACTACTGATACATTTAAGGACACGAATCTCAAAGAAATATCATGCTAAGGGAACGAAGCCAGCCCCAAAACGCTATATATCACATGATTCTATTTATATGGTATTCTAGAAAAGGCAGACTATAGGTATGGAGAACAGATTGGCGATTGTCACCAGTCAGGGTAGGGAGTACAGAATTTCTGTAAAGCAGAATGGAAGAACTTGGGAGATAAAGGAAATTTTTAAAAAAGTTTTTGATTGTGGTGGCGGTTACATGTCTACGTACGCTTGTCACAACTTACAGAACTCTATACTTACAATTGATCATTTCTAAATGATTCCACAATAATGCTAATAAAAACAAATAATCACACACTTTACTTCTTTACTCTTTGTACTCCAGGAGGAGCAATGTATAGAAATAAGATATCTGGGGCTCTAAAGCAGAGATTTAAAGATGTTTGTTCACAGAATTAATCATTGTCTTATTAATTAAATTGAAATTCCTCACTCTGGCATTCAATTTCCTCCATAATCTGCCCCACTCTGCCTTTCCAACTTTGACAGCCAACATTTAAATATACATCCTCAAGTAATATCAGGCAGCTCTGCTCACCTCATACAACATGCCCTCCTGCCTGCTCTCCTAGCAAACACATACTGCTTATTTCAATCTATTTGCCTTTATGGATACTAGTTTTCCTCCATGTTCTGGCATGCCTTACATCATTCATTCAACAACTATTTACTGAGTGCCTACTACATGCCAAGTAAAGTGCTAATAAATGAATATGCATTAACAAGTCTATTTTTAGAAATCTGTTAAAGTTTCTGCCTTCACACAACTCACAGGCAATGAAGCAGGCAATTACATTGTAGTTTGAAAAGGGCCATATGATACAAGAAAATATAGGATATTAGTAACACGGAAAAAAGGAACCAAACTTGGATTTAAAAAGAAAATGGTCAGAAATCATTTCTCAAAGGAAATGACAGCTAAGAGGAGACTTGAAAGATATTTTAGGGTTCTCCAGGCACAAAGGGTAAAGTGTCCCATGCACAAAGAGCTGGAATGCAGAAAGGTTTAATGATAAGCAAGAGCATGGGAAGGAAGTTCAAGATTTAAAATAATTTAAGTATATCAGGAACATGGATGATAAAAGAGGCATGAGATTATGGTGAATAGAGAGGTTTAAGCCAGGTTATAAAAAGTTTTCCGCATCATATCAAGAAGTGCAAAATTTATCTTTAGACTAATGATGTACTATGGAAAACGTTTGAGCAGAAGAGTGGTACCCTCATGTTGGAGTTGAGAAAGATCACTCCAACTACAGGTGGAGAATGGAGAGAATAAAAAGGCAGATGTGGCATTTTCCTAATCAGTCCCAACTATGATGGCAGCAGGTGTAAGAGAATAAATATTTAAGAGAGAAAGGTAAAATTGACATTATCTACCTATAGATTCAATGGTTTGCATGGAGGGACTAGGGTGGTATCCAGGATACTCTCAAGTCTCTGCTTGAAAAACTTGGTGCATATTGGTGCTGTTACTGAGATAGGAACGTGAGAAAGAGAATAGGTGATAAATACAAAATCAGTCTTAGATATTTTACCTCATGTTTTGTACACATGACCATGCTTGCCCACATCAGCCTCCCCTAGGAAAAATCCTAGAGCCTGATCCAGTCCCTTGGGCCTTGTGTTTCCAAAGACTCCCTAGGGAAAATGGAAATCCTTGGGAGCATAGGTTCTGTCTGAGACTGTTATCTCCTTACAGGCTCTATCCAGTGCTATGTATAGAATAAGTTCTCAGAAACACTTGCTAATCAATTGAGTACTGTCATGGGGCAATAAAATGTGTTGTGTAGGTGAGCTTGTGTCATACCCACTATTGAAGATGGTTAGTGACAAAGAATAGTTTCAGTACAAATAGCAAACAAATACAGCAGAAAAGGTTTAAGCGGTGCTTCAGGGTACCCAATTAGAAAATTGAATTTCATATGACATTCAACAGAGTTATTTAATATTTAAATGAGAATCGTTGATAGATTATTTTGTAAAAGAGATAATCTTCTGGTAATCTTAAGTATCATACCCTTTAAGAATCTTCAAGTTAAAAGAGCTCTGTTTCTAGTAGAACTCCCTGCTGACACTAGAATTCCTTCTACAACATCCTTGCTGGTGGTCATATAGTTGGTACTTAACATACCATTAATGACAAGAAACTCATTCTGTTCCAACGCAACACATTCCATCTTCTGACAGCTTTGACTGCGAGTTCTTCTTTATAATTAACCTAATTATGTCTCCAAAAGTAAAATGCTTCATTTATGTTTTATCCACTTACATGTTTAAAAGCAGATCTCATGGCCCTTTTAGTTTTTCATTCTTTAGGTCAACTCTTCCAATTTCTTCTATCATTCCTTATATGATATGGTTTTGCATTCCTTACCCATCCTGGTCACTCATCTAGGTGTATGCTAGTTTATTTATGATCTCCATGTATTTTGGCACCCAGAAATGAGCAAAGTAATGCATTCCAGGTGTCATCTTGCAAAGACAGAGAACAGCAAAATTATTGCTTCTAACATTTTCTATAGTAATCTCCTGTTAATATAATCTAACCAATCTGATAGCAGCTTTTTATCTACAGCTAATTGTGGATATGCATTGAGTAAGCGTCCACTTCAAGTTCTGTATCTTTTACATGCACGGCTGCTAAGCTATGATCTGTGGGAACTGAGTGAAAAATTCGAAGTGCAGTTTAAGTTCCCTCTCTTTTCACTTATTGCATCAAATTTTAAAGTAAAAATTAATAGATTACATCTTTCTTTACTGAGAATCATTTGTCATTTTCTGTTGGGTACGTGAAGATTTTACACAACAGTATTCTTATGTCATATCTTGGGGCTTGCCATGAACAGAAAGTTTGTGTCCCACTAAAATTCTTATATTGAAGCCCCAATCCCCAATGTGGCTGTATTTAGAGATAAGGCCTTCATGGAAGGCAATTAAGGTTAAGTAGGGTCATAAGGATATTGGTGCTGATCCAATAGGATTAGCATCCTTATAAGAAGAGATTCTCTCTCTCTGCCATGTAAAGACACAGCAAAAAGACAGTTGTCTGCAAGCCAGGAAAAGAGCCCTCACCAGAAACTGACCATGCCAGCACCTTGATCTTAGACTTCCAGCCTTCAGAACTGTGAGAAAATAGCATTTTGTTGTTCAAGTTATCCAGTTGGTCACATTTTGTTATGGCAGCCTGAACACACTAATATAGAGTCTTAGCCTAACATAGGGACTGGCATGTGGTCAGAGCTTATTAGAAGTCTGGTTATTTGTATAAAATATGGATATTATTTAAAAACAGAAAAAAAGTGAAATTACTCATAACCGTTTCACTTGACTTTTGGCATCTGCAGTAATATCAGTCCTTTTCATTGGTCAGATAAAAGCCAGTTTGGAATCCCGAAATCACACTCAAAAGATCTCACTGACTACCTTCCTTTCCTTTTGAAGGATGTTATAAAGCAAGACTGCCTCTTGTGTTTTATTCCTTTTGCATGTGCCCATTTCTCCTTTTACTTCTTTGCCATGTTATAACACAGCACGAGACCCTCACCAAAGCCAAACAGATGCAGACACCTAATCTTAGACTTCCCAGGTTGCAGAATCATGAGACAAAATGAACTTCTTTTCTTTAGAAATTACTCAGTTTCAGGTGTCCTGTTACAGCAACAGAAAACAGGCTGAGACAATGACAATACTATGCACATTGATCTAAAGACACCGCACAATCCCTAGCAAAGTCTCAATAACTTCTTTTTTTTAACAGAAATTGAAAAATCTACCCTCAAATTGATATGGAATCTCAAGGGATCCTGAAAAGCCAAAACAATCTTAAAATAGAAGAAGAAAGAGAACGCATACTTCCTAATTCTAAAACTTACTTCAAAGCTGCAGTAATCAAAGCAGCATGGTTCTGGCATAAGGACAGATATACAGATGAATGAAATGGAATTGATAATGCAGAATTATATTCATATTTCAATGGTCAATTGACTTTCAACAGGTGTGCCAAGACCATTCAATGGGGGAAAGAGTAGTTCTTCTACAAAGGGTGCTAGAACATCTGGCTGTTCACATGCAGTAGAATGAAGTTAAACTCTTCCCTAACACTACATACAAAAACAATAGCTCAAAATGACTTGAAGATCTAAATACAAGAGTGAAAACTCTAAAATGTTTAGAAGAAAACATAATGGTGAATCTTCATGAATTGGGGCTTGACAATGGTTTCTTTTTATTTCTTTATTTATTATTTAATATATGCTTTATTTTAAAGAAATGGGGTACAATTCAAGATTAGGTACACAAGTGGATATTGCACAGGTAAAGTTTAGGCCTCCCTTTGGTCCCCACTTTGCCTGGTTTGAGATCAGTTACCCTTATTGATGTTATGTCCCCCCCTACCCCCGACAGTATCCTGCTACTGTCAATCCTTTGACAATGGTTTCTTAAATATGTCACCAAAAGCACAAGTAACAAAAGAAAAAAAAACGGATAAGTTAAACTTCATCAAAACTTTACTAAACTTTAGTACATCAATGGACACTATCAGGGAAATAAAAGTAGAATTATCAGAATAGAAAAAAAATTTGCAAATCATATATCTGATAAGGGACTTGTATCTAGAATGTACAAAGAGGTTTGAACTCAACAACAAAAATACAAATAATTCAATTAAAAATGAAGAAATAATTTAAATAGACATTTCTTCAAAGAAGATATACGAATGACCAAGAATCACATGACAAGATAGATGCCCAACACCATTAGTCGTTAGGGAAATTCAGTTCAAAACTACAATGAAATACCACTTCACATCCACTAGGATGAACACAATAATTTTTTTTTTTAAAAACTGTTTTGGTAAGGATGTTAAGAAATTGGAGCCCTCATACACTGCCGTGGTGAACATAAAATGATGCAGCCATTTTAGGAAACAATTTGACTATTAGTAAGTTGTACCATATGACCCCAAAATACCACTTCTAGGTATATATACAAATAATTGAAAATAGGCAGGCCGGGCTCGGTGGCTCAGGGTCAATTGTTTGTTCAAAAGGCTCTGCGCTTTGGGATGCCGAGGTGAGAGGATTGCCTGAGCCTGCAGGTTCGAGACCCGCCTGGACAACTTGGCGAGACCTCATCTGTACAATCAATCAAAAAATTAGCCGGGCGTGGTAGTGCGCGCCTGTAGTTCCAGCTACTTGGAAGGCTGAGGCGGAAGGATTGCCGGAGCCTAGCAGGTCGAGGTTGCGGTGGCCGGCAGTGGCCACTGCACTCCAGTCTGGGTGACAGAGTGAGACTCCAACTAAAAAAAAAAAAAAAAATCGGCATTCAAATTCTTGTACAAGAATGTTCAGCAATAAAAATGATTTAAGTATTGGTACATGCTACAACATGGATGAATCTTGAAAACATTATGGTAAGCAAAAGAAGCCAAACACAAAATGCCACCCATTCTCTCATTCCATTTATATGGAATACCCAGAATAGATAAAACCATAAAAACAGAAAGCATATTAGTGTTTTCCAGGTCCTGGGGTTATGGGGCAATGAGTTATGACTCTGTAATTGGTATGAGGTTTCTTTTCGTGGCGATGAAAAGATTCTGAAACTAAATAGTACAGAAGATCATATAACATTGTGAATAAACTTAATGCCACTGAATTGTATACTTTAAAATTGTTAAATGGTGAATTTTATGTTATGTGTCTTTTATCACAATAAAAAATAATATTAACAAACTGATTCCACCAAAATATTAAAAAGTATTTTAATACCATGACCATTTGGTTTTTTTCTCCAGAAATGTAATTGCTTTAATATCTAAAATTAATAATGTAATATAATTAATTAATTCATTAACAGACTAAATAATGAGAACACAGACTCATATTGAATAAACAGAAAAAGCCTTTAATAAGATCCAATACTCAAGCATAATAGAGAAAAACATCCTCTCAACAAATCAAGACTAGAAGGAAATCTCCTCAGTCTAGTGAAAACCATTAACAAACCTCACAGTAAACATCATATTTCTTGTTGAAAGATGATTTTTTTCCCTAAAATGGGAAGCAATGCAACCCTGTTCACTTTTACTCCTACTTTCTTTTCATTATTATTATTATTATTATTATTATTATTATTATTATTATTTTGAGTTGGAGTTTCACTCTGTCACCCAGGCTGGAGTGCAGTGGCACGCTCACGGCCACCCCAGCCTCGACCTGCTGGGCTCAGGTGATCCTTCCACCTCAGCCTTCCAAGTTGTTGGAACTACAGATGCACGCCACCACGCCCAGCTAATTTTTGTGATTTGTTGTAGAGACGAGGTCTCACCAAGTTGCCTAGGTTTGTCTCGAACCCCTGGACTCAGACAATCCTCTCGCCTCTGTCTCCCAAAGTGCTAGGATTACAGGCTGAGCCACTGTGTCGGCCTTCCTCCTACTTTCAACATTGCACTGGTGGTTATCGTGAGTTCAATAAGGAAACTACAAAGAAAAAAAACAGGAAAGAAGGGAATTAAAAAGGGAGGAGGAAGGAAAGAGTGAGGGAGAAGAGTTAGAGTCAGAGATAAGGTGATAAAACAATAAAAGTGTAAGACAAATCCACTAAAAACTACAAAATTTTGCTTATAAAAATGATCAAAATTGGATTTTGACAAAATATGGCCTGTCCATAAATACATAATTGGAACCAAGCCCACCTGTTTGTTGTCTGTTATTTATGACATTTTTTGTACTGCAAATGACAGGAGGTAAGTAGTTGTGATAGAACACATGACCTGTGAAATCCAAAGTATTTATAATCTGGACATTTGCAGAAAATAATTGTCAATACTATCAAAATAGATGTGTGTTCATGGATTGGCAGACTCAATATCAAAAGATGGCAATTCTGCCCTAATTGATATATATATTTAACACAATTCCTATTAAGATATCAACAGATTTATTTGTGAAAATTGTCCAACTGAAGGTAAAATGTTATAAAAGTAAAGGGAATAGAATATCCAAAGCTGTTGTAAAAAACAAAATTAGTAGATTTACATAACCCAATATCAAAACTTACTAGTAAGCCACGGTGATCAAGAATGTGTTATTGCACAAGGATAGAACAATGAAGTGAATTGAATACTCAAAAACAAATTCTCACATTAAACTTTTCAACAAAGATCCCAAGACAATTTGACAAGAATGAAAAAGAGCCTTTTGAACAAACAATTGACCCTGGGATAATTATATATCCAAATGCAAACAAAACAAAATAAAACAAAACTTGGACGCCTCATATCATACACAAAAATTAATTCAAAGTGCATACTAGACCTACATTTTTTCCATTTTTATTTTAGGTTCGGGGATACACATGCATGTTCGTTAAATGGACTTATTGTGTAATGATTGTGGGGATTGGGTCTCAGGTGGCCCATTCCCAAAAGAGTAAACACTGTACCCTATGGATAACTTCTGAACCCTAATCCCCTTTCCTCCCTCCACACTTATCGGTGTCCCTAGTGTCTATTATTTCCATCTTTGTGACCATTTAGCTCCCACATATGAGTCAGAACATGTGGTGTCTGATTTTCTGTTTCCGAGTCAGTTCACTTAGGATTACAATCTCCAGCTCCATCCATGTTGCTGCAAAAAACATTCCATTCTTTTTTATGGCTATGTAGTATTTAAGAGCTAAAACTGCAAAATTTTTAGAATAAAATGCAAAAGGAAATATATTTTGGGGTTAGGCAAATTTTTCTTACATACAACGCCAAAGGCATGATCTGTAACTGAAAGAGATAATTTATAAATTTTCATTTTACCAAAATTAGCATTTGAGTATCAAAAGAAATCATTAAGAAAGTGAAAAGACAAACTTAGCACAAAAATTCTCAACAAGGTTCTAGCAAGTCAGATCCAATTACACATCTCAGGAATCATCCACCATAACCAGATGGGCTTCATTCCTGGGATGCAACACTGGTTCAACTTTTGCAAGACCATAAACATAATTCAATATATTAACAGATGTAAAGAAAAAGAAGCATATGATTATATCATTAGATACAGCAAAAGCATTCGACAAAATCCAGCATTGCTTCTTAATAAAAACACTTGAACACTTAGGCATAGAAGGAACATTCCTCAAAACATTGAGTCATCTATGATAAACCCATAGCCAACATTTTGCTCAATGGGCAGAAGTTGGAAGCATTCTCCCTGAGAACGGAAATAAGACAAGGGTGCCCACTCTCACTCTTTCTGTTCACTATAATGCTGGAAGTATTAGCCAGAGCAATCAGACAAGAGAAGGAAATGAGCGAAATCCAAATAGGAAAAAAGGAAGTTGAGGAATTATTCTTCACGAATGCTATGATTCTATACTTTGAAAACCCAATGAAGTCTATCAAAAGCCTCTTTGCACTGATAAATGACTTTAATAAAGTTTTGGGTTACAAAATCAGTGTGCAAAAGACAGTTGCATTTCTGTATACCAGCAACAAGCAGGTGGAGAACCAAATGAAAAGTAAAATCTCATTCACAAAAGCCACACACACACACACACAAAATGAAATACTTTGGCATCCACCTAACCAGAGAAGTGAAAGACCTTTGCAACGAGACCTACAAAACTCTGCTCAAAGAAATCAAAGATGACACAAACAAATGGAAAAACATTTCTTACTCATGGATTGGAAGAATCTATATTCTCAAGATGTCCATCTTACCCAAGGCAATCTACAGATTCAATGAAATACCCATCAAATTACCAACATCATTTTCCTCAGACCTGGAAATGACACTACAGAAATTCATATGGAAACAAAAAAGAGCACAAATAGCTAAAGCAATCCTCAGCAAAAGGAACTAATCTTCAACAAAGCCACCAATAGCAATCACTGGGGAAAGGAGACCATATTTAGTAAATGATGCTAGGAAAACTGGCTGACCACATGCAAAAGAATGAAACTGGACCTTTACCTGTCACCATATATAAAAACGAGCTCAAAATGGATCAAAGACCTAATGTAAAACCTCAAACTATAACAATCCCAGAAGACAATGTAGGAAATACCCTTATGCACATAGGAGTAGGCAACAAATTCTTAACCAAATCCCCAAAAGTGAATGCCATAAAAACCAAGATAGACAAATGGGACCTCATCAAACTGAAAAGCTTTTCCAAAGCAAAAGAAATCATTAAGAGAACAAAGAGACAACCCATAGAATGGGAAAAAATATTTGCAAATTATGCATCAGACAAAGGCCTAACATCCAGGATCTACAAGGAACTCAAATGAAGTGAAACGAAAGAAACAAAAAACCTCACTAAAAAGTGAACAAAGAACATGAACAAACACTTCTCAAAAGAGGACATACAAAGAGCCAACAGACACATAAAAAAATGCTCAGCCTCACTAATCATCAGAGAAATGTAAATCAAAACTACAATGAGATACCAACTACCTCTGGTAAGGATGGCTATCATCAATAAGTAAAAAAAACAACAGATGCTGGCGCGGGTGCGGTGAAAAGGGAATGTTTCGATGAGTGCAAACTAGTTCAACCTCTATGCAAAGCAGTGTGGCGATTCCTAAAAGAACTAAAAATTGACCCTCCATATGATCCAGCAATCCTTCTCCTGGGAATATACCTGGGACCATAAATCGTTCTACCAAAAAGACACCCACACCCACATGTTTATTGCCACACTATTCACAATAGCAAAAATATGGAACCAACCCTACTGCCCATCAAAAGTGGACTGTATAAAGAAAATGTGATACATATACATGATGGAGTGTTACGCAGTCATAAAGAGGAACAAAATCATGGACTTTGCAGCAAATTGCACGGAGTTGGATCATACTAAGTGATCTATCACAGAAACAAATAACTGAATACCGCATGTTCTCACTCATAAGTGGGCCCTGAACAATAATCACATGAACACAGGAGAGAGATCGGCAGTCACTGGACACTTCTGGGGGGGAAGGGAGGGAGGAGGATGGAGAGCATGTAACAACACAGGTGGTACCGGGTCCACTACCAGGGGAAGCAGGGTCAGCTGGAAGCCTAAACTTCACCTGCGTGTAGCCTACCTATGTAGTTAATCCTCATTTGTATCCCACATCTCTATAATAAAATAAATTTGTAAAAAGACAAACTTGGCCTGAAGGAAAATATTTGCAAATCATATATCCACTAAAGCATTTTTATCCAGAATATATAAAGAATTATTGTAACTCAATAATCATATAAATGACATAATTAAAGGCTTGAATAAAGATTTAAATGACATTTTACTAAAGAAAATAACCAAATGGCTAATAAGCACATAAAAAGATGTGCAATATCATTAATCATTAAGTAAATGCAAATTAAAACCATGATAAAATACCAATACACACCCTCTGAAATGTTTATTATCAGAAAGTTACACTATACCAGTTGTTGGTATGGATGTGGAGAAATTGGAACCATCGAGCATTGCTGATGAGAATGCAAAGTGATACACCCACTTTGAAAGACAGTATGGATGTTTCTGTTAAGTTTAATTTAATCTTATAATGTGACTGAACAATTCCACTTATAGAAATCTACTCAAAAGAAATAAAAATATATGCTCAGACAAGATATATAAAGAAATGTTCACAGCAGTGTTTTTCATAATGGCCCCAAACTGGCAATATTGTAAGTGCCTGTCAACTACTGAATGGTCAAAATCAATGTCGTTTATGCATACACTGTAATACTTTTTGGTAACTAAAACAATGAGCCACTGATATGTGCTATAATGTGAGTGAGCCTCAATAGCATTATGTTAAATGAAAAATGCAAGACGCAAAAACTACATATGTATTATTCCATTCATACAAAAGATAAATTTTTTACAAACAGGAAACTAATGGGTGGCTCTTTAGGACTTTGGGTAAGAGCTAGGATTAACTATAAACAGACACAAGGGAACTTTGTAGGTGGATAGAAGTGTTCTGAAACTTGACTATAGTGATGGCAGCATAATTTTGTAAATCTTTTGAAATAATTAAATTGTTACACTTACAATGAGTGAATGCTATGGTTTGTAAATTAAATTTCAATACAACTATGAAAAGAAAGATAACAAGAGGCTATTATGAGTAACTTTATAGCAGCAAATTTGTCAAAATCCTTCAAAATAGAACTTAACAAAAACTGATTGAAGATGAAACTTATACAAGAAAGTTTGAATATCCCTAAATGTATTTTTAAAATTGAATTATCCAGAACTTTCTACAGAGAAAATCCAGGTTCAGATGGTTTTATTTTAAAGCCTATCAAAACATTAAAAGATTCTATTTATACATTTTCATATAATAGAGGAAGAAGGCATATATCCAAACTCATTTTATGAGGCCAAAATAATTCTAATAACAAAATCTTCAAAAGCATATAATGCAAATAAATGAAAATAATAGATAAATATACCTCATGATTATACATACAAAACTCTTTAACAAAATATTAGCAAATCAAATCCAGCAACATATAAAGAGATTAATATATCATGACAAGTATGGCTTATCTCTAAAATTGCAAGACTCAGTTAACATTCAAAAATCGATCATTTATTCACTCCCCTGAGAGAAAAAAGGAGAAAAATATGTTTTCAATGGATGCAGAGAGACATTTGACAAAATTCAACACCACACCAATTCATTATGAATAGGAATAGAAGGGAACTTTCTCAATTTGATAAAGAGTATCTGCAATGAACCTGCAGCTAAAATATTACTCATTAGTGAAATATTGGATGCTTTGTCATTAATATTGGGAACAAGGCAAAGATGCTTGCTCTCACAACTACTATTCAACATTGTTTTGGAGGTTCTAGACACTTCAGTAAAGCAAGATAAAATATACAAGTCATACAGATTTAGAAGGAAAATAGAAAACTGTCTTTATTTGCAGATGATATAATTATTTACATAGAAAATCCTAAAGAATCTACAAAATATCTAATAGAACTAATAAATGAATTTAACGTTGCCACAGGACACAAGATTACTACTGATACACACACACAATAACAATTGCATTTTTAAATTAAATATTTTATCTTGAAATAATATCAGATTTGCTTGAAAGTGTAAGAAATAAAATGGAAAGGTCTAATGTATGATTTGCCAACTTTTCCAAATGGCAATATCTTCCAATACTATAGAACAATATCAAAACCAGGATATTGACATTGATACAAAACAATTCCAGCTCCACAGAAATCCTTCATGCTTCCCTTTTATAGACCTATTCACTTCCATCCTTTGTCCCTCATTCTTAATCCCTGGCAACCACCAATTGTTTTCCATTTCTATAATTCAAGAGTGTTAGATAAATTGAATTATATAGTATGAGACTTTTCGTGACTGACTTAGTTTACTCAGTGTATTTCCCTAGATATTTGTCCCAGCTGTCGCATGTACCTATAGTTTGTTCTTTTTATTACTGAATAGTATTCCATGGTATGGAGGTACCATTGTTTACCCATTTGTCCACTTAAGAACATTAGGAGAAAAGGAGCTACAATCCCTACTCCGCTCCCCACTCCTTCCTTGCTTGCTTAAGTGACGTCTTGTTTTACTGCTGACATCTGCTTTCTCAAGAAGTGCATTTCAGGGCTATATAATCACCAGCCCCAGACTGCTTCCTCAAGGTTACATGACCACCAGCATCAGCCTGCTTCCCCAAGGCCACATCTAGGGACTACGTGACCACCAGCAACTGCTTCTTCAGGACTACATGTGCTACATGACCGCCAGACCCCAGCTAGGTGGTATAAAAGAGACACGCCAAAAGAACGGCCTGCTGGTTCTTCTTCAGGGCCAGTCTCTCTTTCCTTTCCCTCTAATAAATTTTCTTTTCTTTACTTTTTCTCGGCTCATTCTCTTTTTCTCCACACTTGTCTTACATTCGGGTTGTTTCAATTTTTTGCCTGTTGTAAATAAGGCTGCTGGAGGTTGAACATCATTTATCTGAGAATCCGAAATATGAAATGCTCAAAAATCTAAAACTTTTTGATCACCAACATGATGCCTTACAAGTTGAAAATTTCACACCTGACACCTTTGCTTTCTGGTGGTTCAATGTACACAAACTTTGCTTCATGTACAAAAATATTTAAAACATTATATACAATTACCTTCAGGATATGTGTATTAGGTGTACATGAAACATAAATGAATTTTGTGTTTAGATTTGGATCCTGTCCCCAAGATATCTCATTATGTATATACAAATATTTCAAAATCCAAAAACCCCAAATCTGAAAGATGTCTGGTTTCAAGCATTTTGGATAATGGACATCCAACCTGTATATTCATGTTTAGGTTTTTGTGTAAACTTAACATCTTGTTTATTTAGGCTAAATGCCCAAAAATGCAATTGCTGGTTGTATGGTAGTTACATGTTTAATTTGATAGGAAATTGCTTGTTTGTAGGGTTGCTATGCTCTTTGACATTTCTCCTACCAATTTATGAGGATCAGCATTCTCTACATTCTTATCAGCAGTTGAGGTTATTTCTTTTTTTTTTTATTCTGGCCATTCTGATAGGTGTGTAGTGGTACTCAGTTGTGGTTTTAATTTGCATCTCCTTAATGGTTAATAATATTTAACATCTTTTCAAGTGTTTATTTGACATCTCTATATCCTCTTTGGTGAAATATCTGTTTGTGTCTTTTGCATATTTTATAATTAAATAAACTTTTTTTAATGTTTGTTTTAGGCTTTAAAAAAATTCTAAGTACCAATTATTTGTTAGGTGGATAAGAGGTTTGCAAATGTTTTCTCTCATTCTGTAGCTTGTTTTTCATCCTCTTAACAGTTATTTTTGCAGAGCAAATTTTAAAATTTTGCTGATGTCCAATTGATCAGTGTTTCTTTTATAGATCATATTTTTGGTGTCAAGACTAACATCAGTTTGCCTAGCCCTGGATCCTGAAGATTTCTCCTATTATTTTTTTCCTAAAACTTTCATAGTTTTATATTTATTGTTTATATCCTGATCCATTTTGAATTACTTTTTGTATAAGTTGTGAAGTTGGTCAAGTTCCATTTTTTTTAAGCTGTGGATGTCCAGTTCTGCCAACACCACTTATTGAAAAGTCTATTTTTTTCTCATTGAATTACTTTGTACCTTTGTGAAAAATCAGTTGGTATACTTGCATGGGTCTGTTTCTGCATTCTTTATTTTGTTCCATTGCCTTATGTGTCTAACCCCCTGTAATTTATCAATGTCACAAGATACAATACTATTATATAAAAATAAGCTGCATTTTTATCTAACACTGAAAATGTCTTTGGAAAATGAAATTTTAAAAAATTCTACTTACAATAGCCTCAAAAAATAACAAAACTTAGAAATATATTTAATAGAAACATGCAAGTCAACTAAACCAAAAATCACAAAAAAGTTAAGAAAACTTCAAGTTGTACTAAGTAATTCGGGCAAATACATCATGTTCATGGTTTAGGAGATTCTGTTCAGAAATGATTCCCCCTCCAAATTTATCTATAGGTTCAACACAATAACAATCAAATCATCAGCAGATTTTGTTATATAAAATGAAAAATTGATTATAACATTAATGTAAAAATTTTATAGACCTAGAAAAACCAAGGCAATGTTGGAAGAACAGTTGCAGGATATACATCACTTGATGTAAGAAATTAATATTAAGGCAAGTGGTTAAGATAGTGTGATACTCATCTAAAGAATGACAAATATATTATTAGAATAGAACAATTCAGAAATAGTAAACCCAGACTTATATAGTCATGTGATTTTTGTCAAAGATGTTAAAGTAATTCATTAGGGAAAATAAGTATTTTTAATTTGTTTTGTTTTGATTTGCTTTTTAGCAAATAGTGCTGGCATAACTATATATTCATGTGGAAAGCAATGAATCTTAAACCTTTGTGACCACATAGATACAAATTCCATATGTAAAAACAACAACTCTTGGCCGGGTGTGGTGACTCAAGTCTGTAATCTCAACACATTGAAAGGCTGAGGTGAGAGTATCACTTGAGCCCAGGAGTTTGGGACCAGCCTTGGCAATGTATCCAGACTTCATCTCTACAAAAAAATTTTTTTAAATAGCCAGAAATGGTGACACTGGTGGTACATGCCTGTAGTTTCAGCTACTTGGGATGCTGGAAGTCAAGGCTGTGGTAAGCCGTGATTTTGCCACTGCACACCAACTGGGCGGACAGAGTAAGATCCCAATTCAAAAGAACAAAGCAAAACAAAACAAAAACACCTCAAACCTTTTGTCCTAACATACATACAAATAATTCTAGATAAATCATAGGCCTAAATGTAAAGGCAAAATCATAAAGCTTTTAGAGGAAAATATGTGAGAATATTTTTTACTATGTATGTTGGCAAGAGTTTCTTATACAGGTCAGAGAAAGCAATAACAAAATAAAATTAATAAGACAGAATCCATCAAAATTAAAAATTTCTGCTAGTCAAAAGACATCTTTAGGCACAGAAAGGTCGTATATTGGAAGAAAATATTTGTAAAATATATATCTGACAAAAGACTCCTATTATTCAGGATATAAAAAGAACTTCTACATATCAATAATGAAAGGATAAAAAATTAAAATGTACAAAAGTTGTACACCCAGTTTGGAAAACAATTTGACAATTTCTTATTTTTTTAAATGTTTCTATATTTTATTATTGAGATGTGGGGTACAAGTCAGGATTTAGTACATAAGTCGTCTATGTTCAGGTAAAATTTGGGCCTCTCACTGGTTCTCACTTTTCCTGGTTTAGGATCAGGTACCCTTTGTGATGTCATGTAGGCTTCCCATTCCCTCCCTTTCCTGGCAGTGTCCCATGACTGCCCATCTCTTCCTTGAAGCATTGTGAAAAATGTTCAGGACTCATTTATGAGTGTGAACACGTGGTGTTCAGTTCTTTGTTTCTGTGATAGATTACTAAGTATGATGGACTCTAAATCCATCCGGTTTTCTGTGAAGTCCATAATTTTGTCCTTCTTTATGGCTACATAATGCTCCATCATGTATATGTACAATATTTTCTTTATTCAGTTCAGTTTCGATGGGCAGCAGGGTTGGTTCCATGTTTTTGCTGTTGTGAATAGTGTGGCAATAAAAGTGCATGTGTAGGTGTCTTTTTTGTAGAATGATTTAGGTTCTTCTGGGTATGCTCCCAGAAGGAGGACTGCTGGGTTGTATGGAAGGTCAATTTCTAGCTCTTTTAAAAATCACCACACTGTTTTCCATAGAGGTTGGGTTAATTTGCATTCCTACAAACAGTGTATGAGCATACTTTTTTCGCCACAACCACAACAGCATCTGTTGTTTTTTTGATTTATTAATGATGGCCATCGTTACTGGAGTGAGGTAGTATCTCAATGTGGTTTTAATTTGCAGTTCTCTGATAATTAGTGAGGCTGAGCATTTTTTCATGTGTCTATTGACTGCTCATATGTCTTCTTTTGAAAAGTGTCTATATAGACCAAATGAACAGGACAGAGATTTCAGAAGCAAAAACTCATTCTCTCAACCAATTCATCCTTGACAAACCCATTAATAACAACCACTGAGAAGAGGAGAACTTATTTAGTAAATGGTGCTGGGAAAGCTGGCTGACCGCATACAGAAAAATGAAACAGGACCCCTACCTATCACCACATACAAAAATCAACTCTAAATGGATCAAAGACCTAAATGTAAAACCTCAAACTATAAGAACCCTAGAGGAAAACGTGGGAGACACCTTTATGCACATAAGAGTAGGCTATCAATTAATCACATCTCCAAAGGTGAATATAGACAAGTGGAACTTTATCAAACTAAAAAGCTTCTACACAGTACAAGAAACCATCAAGAGAGCAGGGAGACAATCCACAGAATGGAAAAAAATATTTACTAATTATATATCTGAAAAAGGCCTAACAGTCAGGATCTACAAGGAACTCAAATGGACCAAAAGAAAAAAAGGCAATTTCTTATAAGAGTCCATACAACCCAGCAATCTCACTCCTTAGTATTCACCCAAGAGAATACAAAACATATACACACAAGATACTGTACATTATGGGTTAAAGTGGGCTTTTTCATTATTTCCCCAAATGGGAAACCTAGATGTTTTTCAACAGGTGAATAAACAAACTCTAGTGCTATGGAATATTACTCAGCAATCAAAAGGAACAAATGATTGATTTGTGCAACACTATGAATGAATCTTAAAGTAAATTTTACTAAGTGAAAGCAGCAAAATTACAAAGACTATATATTGTATGAATCTATTTGTATGATATTCAGAAAAAGGCAAAACCATAGGGACCAGAAAACAGATCTGTGGTTTCTAGAAGTTGAGGATGAGGCAGAAGTTGATTACCAAGGAACAACACAAGGGGACTTTCAGGGTGATGGAAACATTTTGTATTGTGCCATGATT